>JADGKA010000651.1:0-16415 GCA_027604605.1 Borealophlyctis nickersoniae
GGATAAGCGATACCGAAGCGCGAGTTGGACGACCTTGCTGTTGTCATTTTAAAGTTGTCGTGGGTTTAACAAGAGAAATGGGTAGGTTCTATACGGTTGGCTGAACAATGAGAAGGTTGGAAGTCGTGAGCAAAGGGAAATGTCTCTCTTTTATAATCGCCTGTAAAACCAAACCACCGCAGCCCGATACGCAATTCTCCACCAGCCCATTTCCCACACTCACCCGCCAAAAAAACGAAGACAAACAAGGGAAAAAAAAGAAACCGCCGTCTGAAACTGGCGAATTGTGGATTGTGTGTGCCTGGTGGTGGGGGAGACTTTGTGGGAGGGAGCAAAGCAGACACTCGCTGAGCCACCCAGATTTGTGCAGGAATGGGATTCCCAGTCTGTGGTCGCCTTCTCTTTAAATGATGGCAGACCGCACAGACCAACAAGGAAAAGATGATGATGATGACGATGGAATATGAAAAGGGGGGCTAGATTCGATTTGGCCGTCTGCCTTTTTAATTTCCTGCCCTGCGACACGACGTGAGGCGATGAAAAAATGGGGTTTGTTTTTGTTTGTGGAGTCGATTGACTTTTGATTTTTTTGGTTTCAAGCTGTGTGTGTGTGTTCCAGACAAAAGGATCGATGACGCAATGTCCGAAACAATCGAACACATCTAGATAGATACTCATATCATCATGTAAGCAAAATGCGCCACAGACTACGGCCCAGCAACGGTTTCCACTCGACCGCTGCCAGCCGCTGCCTTTGCGCTGTGCGAGGGATGAACATTGGAAATTTATCTACTTTGGCAATCGTTATATACGTAATGAAGGTCAAGCAAAGCCATTAACGTGTGTTGGATTGCGACAAATTTATGTCTATTGCCTTGCCATCATCAAATTGCCGCTGAATTTCCTACGAAGGCCTTTAGATTGCTTAAGAAAAGACTCCATTTTTAAGAAAAGACTCCGTTCAATGAATAGAAGCAGACTCTGGACCATGACGGACGAGAATCCAAGTATATCGCTGAGAATCAGAAATTCATTAAGTTCTGATGGATCCCGTTCTTGCAATTTAATGTCTGACGATCCAGCAAGGTTATCGAATAGGTAGGCAGATTCTTGCCGCGCGCTGATCCTGTTTTGACGCTGTCTCGCTCCACTTGATTGCTGCTTGATGCTCCAGATCCGGTTCAGATGTCCCACAACGCATTCCAGTGTCCACAATTAATTTTAATGCAATTTTCCATAGCTACATCGACGGGGCCTATGGCCAAATGGATACGGCGCCTGACTACGAATCAGGAGATTCCAGGTTCGACCCCTGGTAGGCTCGCTCTTAAAACTTTCTCGTATACCTACTTCAGTCCCAAGAGTCGTCATAGCTTTTGCCCAAACACGTTGCTTCACGACGTCAAAGGAAAATGCTTCATTAGACACCCATTGTTGCTGCTCAATTTCTATTTTTATTTTGGTTCGCTAAGAAGGAGGGGAGGTCGCAACATGACGATTGTATTATGGGATTGCACAAACTCCCAGCATATCGTTTTAAGCATTTGGCGTGGAGCATCATATCTTTACGGTCAAAGATTTCATCTCTAGCGAAAAAAGTGCCTCTCACAGGATCAACGTCAAACGAATGTCAGAGCGCAACATCCTTTTTTTGGCACCGGTCCGTTTTCATTCGTGCATTTCCTTCCAGCAACTTCATGCAATAGGAGGTACTTGGAAGGCATGTCAAATATGCCGGTTCATGTTTTTCTACGGAAGCCAGGCAACAAACCGGCAACTCACAACGTTTCGTGTGGGGTGCTGTGATGAACTAATTGGATACCCCTGATGATGATTATTTGTGGCTTGTTGTGATGACGCGTGACGTCATGGGACAATTCATTCACAGTCTGTCCCCACACGCGAAACCAAACAAATGATGGCAATATGGCAGTGAGGCAGGGAGGGCTGGGAAGGGCACAAGGCGAAACGAACAGTTGACGTAGATAGGTATGCGGTAAATGGGTGGACGAAAGATAGGATGGGGGGGACCCAGAGGTCACCAATATAAAAAGGGGCATCACACTTCCCCCTCCCCAAAATAACTTACTTCTCGAATCCACCACACAACACAACGCAACACCTCTTCAAATCTCATAACCTCTCACCCACCACAACAACAACCACACACTCAAACCAAAAATACAATGGAAGCAGTAACAAACATCGCCTCAAGCGCCGCAGGAGCCGCCGCCGACGCTGCTACCAAAGTCCACGCTGCCTCTCCCGCGACGGGGACGGGAACACCGCTCATGACGGCCGTGACATGGATTCTGTACTTGGAGGGCGCCATGATTATTGCGATGGCGTTGCCGTACCATGTGCCGTATAGGAGAGAGGTGTTGGAATGGATCAAGTTTTCGCCGAGGTGAGTTTTTGTGGACATGGTGTTTACGGACTGCGTCCCTCAAAGTCGATTCTAAATCAAAAACCAATACTTTCCCTCCTAGACTCTGGCAAGTCCGTGTCATCATCGTCTGCGTCTGCGGCTTCCTCATGGTCCTCCTCGGCGACACCTACCTCCGCCTAAACCGAGTGGTAAACCAAATCAACCTCCTCCAATACCAGGCCGCCAACTCCGGCGTAACGGGTGGCGCACCCGGAGCGGTTCCCGGCGCAGCACCCCTGGACGGTACATCCCACGTCACATCCACCAGCGAACTCTTCGCCGCCCGGTTCAGAGGCCAACGCGATTTCTACGTGATCGGATTCGCCCTCTTCTGCGCTCAGGTGCTCAACCAGCTCATGAACCTCCTCATCAAACTCGGCAAGTACAGGCAGGAACGTAACGAGATGAGGAGCAAATTGTACCCGTCCAAGTACCCCCCGCAACAGCCTTCCGGGATCGAGAACGTTGCGCAGGCGGTGAAGGAGGGCGTGTCGAGTGCGAGTCAGATGGTGGCCGCTGAGGTGCAGGATATCAAGGCAAAGGTCGATGGGTTGGTGCATGGTCAGGCTGCGGTCGCTGAGGGACCTGTTGCGCCTGTCCAGCCTGTCGTTGAGTCGGTGACGGTGCGCCCGGTTTTGACGCCGGTGGAGCCGCCTGCTAAGGTGATTGAACAACGAAGGGGGTACGCTGTCGTTGAATAAAGGATTGGGATAAGGGGATACCAACAAATGTCTCTGCGCGATGGGAGAATGGGTGTGGGTGGGGAAGGCTAGGAAATAAAGGAAATAACCATTAATCGAACATAAACCTGATGTTCTCTTGTAGATAATGATATGAAAGTTGTTTTGTTTTGAAATCCGTCTTGGACTGTTGATTGGTGCACCCCCGTTTTGTGTTGTTGATTGGGGCATGAGTGTTTGCAAGTAGAATCTGATCCCCTTGCGATCTGGGGACAAGGATGCAATAAAAGGGTGAAATCTACGACGTCGACCTACAGCAAAAGCACACAGCTTTCCCAAAGATCCGAGCGCGGAGTCCGTCCGGCCCAAAGGCCAAAGCAAAATTGCAAAAACGTTACAGCACGCAGTATTCCCGTGTGGTCCCCCACCACAGTACTGACTGCGCCATCACCAGCTTAACTTCGGAGATCAGACGGGATCCGGTGTATTCTGGTGTGTATGGCCGTAACTGAATGGTAGAGACCGAATTGCATTGATTAAGGAGGAAATGGTGTCCACTGCGCGCTCGCATTTCTGTTGATCTTCGACCTCGAACCGCGTTGTCTTTCCTCCCGCAAGAAGGAACTAGAAATAAGCGACGAGGTTTTGCTGAGGTAGTGCGAACGGAGCTCGGGCATTAAAGTATCAGGGAAGAAAGACTGGCACGCCGCGTCAAAAGAAGGACCTTCCTGAGCGCCCCAACCAGGTTGGACGGGGTCGGCCGCCTCGGAACTATACCGTTCGACGTGCGCACTATTTATGGTTTCCACCAGTTGTTCCAAGTGACTCCCTGGAGACCCCACGTTCTCACTTCATGCCAATAAGAGAATCCGGGAAGATCTGCTTGTCGCTATTTGTTCAGAGCCGATAGATCGCGCCGAATAGTGTATGTATGAATGTATGAATGTATGTATGTATGCGTGCGTGTGTGTGCGGGGATCAAAGTACAAGGGTCAACCCATGAGGAGCGAGTCTTGTAATAGGGCCCAGTCCGACAGAGTATGTTAAGTAAGGTTCAAACAAAAGATATGATGCATCCAGCCGGGACTTGAACCCACACTGGACACTTTTTGAAACAGAACGTTTTTGACTGGGTATCGGCCAGCTCACCCGAAAGTGAGCCGTTGCCCAGGAAGCGCCACAAGGGGCTCCCGGTCGTCGCTTCCCACTCACCTTAAGGCCCTCTCCCACCACTCCTCACTCCGCCTCTCGCGTTTGAAATAAACAAATGGCGTGAGAGCACCCTTTTGGACAAAGCCTGACGAGGTAGGCAACCCTAAACCACCACCCCCGGCCACAAGTTTATAGACTTTTGCGGGGTCTGTCACCACTTAGCCCGCAGGCCTAACGAGGTAGGCTTCCCTACCCACCAACCCCGGCCCAGTTTAAAGACATATGGCAGGTCTACTTGCAGCGGGGGTCGGAGTCGAGGAGGATATGAGGTCGACCAGGTGATTCGAGGATGGGTGTCGAGGAGTCGAGGAGGTGAACCGAGGAGGAAGGGAGTCGACGAGGTGAGCGGAGGAGGGGAGGAGTCAAGGGAAGGAGCGAGGGGTGGAGGTGAGCAGACTGCGAGTTTGGAGGGCAAATGCGCGGGACGGGCACCCTTTTTATAGCCCAGTGGGAGGTGGTGCCACTCGGGCTGTTCCGCCGGAACTCCTCGGTAAGTTGGTCACGGGGTGCTAAAGAGCTCAAGCTGGGGGCAAAGATGGAGGGTTCGCAGGACTCACGGACGCGTTGCTTGCGTAAGCTTAATCAATTTAATTTAGCCCAAAGTCACGGGACTTGACGCGTGACGTCGCGCAATCTGATTGGTCAGGTCTGGAGCCCATATCCGCCCTAATCCCAACGCCGGCTCGCTCCTTCTCTCCCCCACACAGGCCAATCTGCTAAAGTCCCAAGCGGCGGTCCAGTCCATTCATCTCCCAACAACAGATTCATCAAAATGGTGAGCACGGCGAGGATGGGAATGACCCACAACGGATAAGCTGCGTCGACATGATGGATGGATTGCTGGATGGATTGATGAGGGTGGAGGAGTGTGGAATGAGCATGGACAGACGACGATGGCGCAATGAGACTTCGTTGAAGAACATGGGCGACGGGAAATGCCGAAGAGGACAACACGCTGGAACCCGACTTCTCGGTGGTGCACAGCGTATATGATTATCACCAAATTATTTGCTACTTCGGAGGTCTTCGCGGCCTATGAGACAAATCTTTATCCACCCATAGAATATGATACGCTTGTGTGCCGCGGAGACGAGTCCCGAACGTGTTGGGCTGGGCTGAAGGGCGGTCAAAGAGACGGTTGGGTCAAGTGTTACACTCTTTTTGGGGACGTAAATTGACCTTGTTGTTTCTTTTTCTATTAAAGCCGTTCGTGAAGCTCGTCAAGAACAAGGCGTACTACAAGCGCTACCAGACCAAGTACAGGCGCAGGCGCGGTGAGTTGACAGTGGAATGGTGGGAGAGTGATGGTGCTGGTCGGAATTGGCTGGAGGAGTCCGGAGCGTTGCACTATGATGATTACATAGTTCAACCGAAACAGTTACCTGTGGATCAAATTCTATTCTTTCGCTCCTATCTGAACCGCAACGCTTCGGCTCAACTCCGGGAATTGTCGCCTTGTCACCGATTTTGGAGGGTGTGCACTTATTTCTGCATAGCAAGGACGGATTCTCATGTTTTTTGCTGTTTGAACAGAGGGTAAGACCGACTACTACGCCCGCAAGCGTCTTGTTACCCAGGCGAAGAACAAGTACAACTCGCCCAAATACCGCCTCGTTGTCCGCATCACCAACAAGGACATCATTTGCCAAATCGTCTACGCCAAGCTCCAGGGTGACTTCGTCCTTGCTGCCGCCTATGCCCACGAGCTCCCCAACTACGGTATCAAGCACGGTCTTACCAACTGGGCTGCTGGTGAGTTGACTGTTTGAATGTCGTTGGGATTTTATGGAGGGTATGACTGACGGGTTATGCTCTCAGCGTACGCCACTGGTCTTCTCCTTGCGCGCCGTGTCCTCCAAAAGCTCGGCCTTGACGACAAGTACGAAGGAAACGACAATGTTGATGGCACCAAGTACATCGTCGAGCCCCTTGACGATGGACCCCGTCCCTTCACTGCATACCTTGATGTCGGTCTCCGCCGCACCACCACCGGTTCCCGTGTTTTCGGTGCCGTTAAGGGTGCCGCTGATGGTGGTTTGAACGTCCCCCACGGTGAGGGTCGGTTCCCCGGATACGACGCCTCTGGCAAGTCCCTCGACGCTGAGGTCCTCCGCAACTACATTTTCGGAGGCCACGTGTCTGAGTACATGGAGTACCTTCAGGAGGAAGACGAGGAGGCGTACAAGAGGCAATTCGCCAAGTACATTGATGATGACATCGAACCTGATGCGTTGGAGGACATCTACACTGAGGCCCACGCGAAGATCCGCGAGGACCCTGCCGCGAAGCCCAAGGAACGCCAACCCCTTACCGAGGAACAAAAGGCCAAGCTCAAGAAGTTCAAGGCCCAGCGCCTCAACCTCAAGCAACGCAAGGACCGCGTCAAGCAGAAGAAGGAGGCGTTCCACCGCAAGCTGGCGGCGGGTGGCGACGAAGAGTAGATTGGGCTGTTCTGAAAGGGAACAAAAAGCTCTTAATAAAAAAAGCGTTGAACCGCAAAGGACTGCATTATAATGGCTTTGTGAACCGTTTCATCTTTCTTGTGAACAGGCGAAATTACGCGAGTATGTCCTCGTGCCAACCAAGAGTGGATGGAAATCGTGCCAAAGTGTAAACGCCGAAAATGGAATAACTGTGTGTGCGTTGATTGCAATGCAAGAGTGACGCGGCCTTGTGGTGCTGTTACGACTTCTTGATCGCGGTAGCAATGCTTGCAGCATTTCTGGAGCGTTTCCCCAGTGTGCAGCTTACGCAAGCATCGCGTCTCCCAGAACCAGCCACAAGCAGCCAACCGTGGATTTCCTGCCGCCCGCGCCCCTGCTTCCTGCCCTAGCTGCCCTGTTTCGCTTCTTGCTGACCATTCTTCATTTCCTTCAATCTTCGAAGATGACGGCGACCAACTCGGCGAACGTCTCGTCGCCGCCCACCCGCCGCCCTATCCTCTACATCGGCAACAAAAACTACTCTTCCTGGTCCCTCCGTGGCTACCTCGCCAGCCGTCTCGCCAACATTCCCTTTGACGAAAGAATTGGCTTCCTCACCTCTCAAGGCCCGCAGCACCCCGACTTCCGTCGCCACGCAGACCAAGCCAGCCCAACAGGCAAAATCCCCGCACTCCACATCCCTATTGGAAACGACGCCGATTCCTGGCACGTTGTGTGGGAATCGCTTGCGATTGTAGAGTACCTCGCGGAGGATCACCCGCAGTTGTGGCCCAAAGATAAATGGGAGAGGGCGCATGCTAGGTCCGTGGCCGCCGAGATGGCGTCGTCGTTTATGGGGTTGCGGAACACGTTTTCGACCAATTGGCGGTTGAGGTTGGAACCTGGGCATCCTTCCGTCAAGGCGATCCTCGATGGGCGTCCGGATATTGTAAAGGAGATTCAACGGGTGCAACAGATTTGGGCGTCTTGTCGCGCGTTTGTTGCTCGGAGGGCCGGTGATGGGGAGAGTGAAGATCAAGGTTTCTTGTTTGGGACTCCCACCGCTGCAGATGCCATGTTTGCACCGGTTGTTGGTAGGTTTAGGACTTACGGGTTTGATGCGTCCCCGGGGGCGAATGCGTACATGGATGTGATTGAAAAGTGGGATCTGTACCGCGAGTGGGTCGATGCGGGGGTGAAGGAGGAGGCTTACATTGATTACTATGATATCGAAGGAGTGTGCAGTGATCCCAAAAAGAAACAGTGAATCTGGTTTTACGCTTTATAGAAGTTTGGAATTGCAATCGTTGCATCCTTGGTTTTATCGCTATTGGTGATGTACTCTGTCTAAATGCAACCCAGCGCAGCATAAGAATAAAATCCCCCTTGGTTTCCTATCCCAAAATTCAGTGCTGACGCGTCCCGAACCACGTCGAAGGCTACCGAAAATTACGTTGCGGCGGTGATGGAGAACCACTCAAGACAACACCTCTGCTCAAGACAACATCTCTCAACAATCTGAAAAATGTCCATGCTACCAATCATTACTCACATTATCATGCAGCGACGCCGACGCCGACGCCGACGCCGTATGATAAAAACTATTGCGTGCCTTCTGATGCTCACTGAAAGACGCTCCATCCACCGTCAATTGCCTAGGCGATTGAAATATTCGTCAAATGTATCCCGACAGAATTCATGAAAATTTGCGGTAGGGAGTCTGTGGACTTGGGTGGCATTCCTTTGTGTCAGGACCTCATTATATCCATTATCATTCCAGTATCATTTGTTCTTGCGAGTAGAAAGACCCAAGAAGAGGCGTTGTTATTTGCATAATGCACCTTCCACAGTGTGATGTTAAGTAGAAAACAAGACTACCCTGGTCCACAAAAATATGAGCACAAAGGCCTTGTCAAATACGCCATTTGCCACGGCGCCGGTTCAATAGATTGTCAACTCATTGGTCCAATACATCAGTGTCCACCCAAGTCAGTGTCGCAAACTTGGCCAAAAACCAGAACATCCGATTTGTGGCGGCCAATGAGCAGTTTGTGTGGTGTGCGACCGCACATCGACGCCCTTCAGCAGGCGCCGGAGGTTGCTGCGCGGGACGGTGGTGTGGATGGTAAGACATGGTTGGAAGTGTCCAATCCGCACCAATGAACTGTCAAGAAAGGCAAATGGCACAGGTATCAAATGCGGGCTCTTCTTATTGATGGCACTCGGAGATTACTAGATATGGCCGAGAAAGGGAGATTACCACAAAGCCAGGTAAGAAACTCTCTCCATTTGAGAGGGCAAATGACCAAATCACACAGAGAGAAACAGAAAGGGAACCTCAAAACCGTCCCGGAGACCAGGCGAAGAACACCGTCCAAGTAAATAGAAGGAAATTTCTGCTACCTGAGAGAGAGGGACTGCCGTCCGAGAGAACAGAGCCAAAGGACGCCCCGGGCTCAAAGGGTGAAATCCAAAAACATTAAAGCGGTCGTACACCTCCAAAAAAAAGGGAAAAAGAGATGGGAAAAAAATTTTTGAGGCGGAGTTTGGGGCTCGAACCCAGGTGGTTAACGGCCATCGGCGCAAGGGCCCAGAGAAGCGAAGTTCAACGAGCACACCCAACAGGTTAGGTGCGTTAAGTTAACTACACGACTAACGCCGCGTTTTTGTTTCCAGGACTTGTGCAGTTGATTGCTTGTGTTTGATTCCACTGTGCATTCACCATCCACCCCGTGCCACCCACAGTTTCACGTTTTGCGGATCCTCAATAAGGGGAGTGTATTTGAGAAAGCAAAGGTAAGAGAGGGGGAATGCATAACAGCGTGGAACGGCCCCTTGTCCAGACCATTCTTGTTTCGGTCGCGTTTTGCTTGGACAAACGGGTGTGGGAAGACGAAGACCAGCACAGACACACCAAGGGTTTTAATATAGCCCTCAAAAGCGATTTTGCCTTTCGGGAAGAGGTTTACGTTTCGTTGACATCTTGGTGGGAGGGGGATGTTGACGCGTCCAGGCTGGTAAATAGCAGACGGGTCGGGTATCCAGACCATGTGTCAAGTTCATTTTGCGTTCAACCCACGAATGTTATTACTTTTTAGATGCTAGCCTAACTAGATACATGTGTGATATTCAACCTTTCCACCTTCTCACAGTTCATGTTCCGACATCCGAAAGCCTTCATCTTACTCTAGTTACAGCCCCAAAACCGCGACAGCACCAACAGCAATCAAAGCCGGGATCATCCACCCAACCAACTCTTGAATGTCGCGTGCCCTCTTTCCGCTGCCCTGAGCAGGCGTCGCAGGGGTGGACGAAGGTCCGCTAGTAGACGAGGGTCGCGAAACCGACGCAGAGGATGTGGGAAGCATTTGGTTCTAGATCATTGAACGGGTTAAACATTTTGCGGATACAATGAACACATCCACTCCAGCAAAACATCATACCTGCCACGGAGGGGGTTGAGGCAAAGCGCGGGTCGGGTCGAGTCCTGCCTGACCACAGTCACTTGTCTGGGCTTGGCGGACACCCGCGAGTTCTGGCTCCAAGGTTACGTTGCCGTTGCATTGCTGGTAGCAGAGACTAAGCGGTAACCAGAAACACCATAGTGAGATTTGATAGTACTACACGCCTACACGCGTTTTGTGACGCAGTACTCACAGTAAATTTGTGTCATGATAGCACAGACACGCAATGTTCAAGGCGGTACCGTTGGGCTTGGTGAGTAAGGGATCACAGGTGCCACTCTGCAACAGCGTGGTACATCAGATGGGGTTCAATAGAGTCCTGAGTTACCCACTAAATTCTAATTGAATATTCCAACTATACCTTAAATTGGGCCAGACTGTTCTTGCAAGCCGTGAAGACGTCAAACGCGCAGAGTCCTGGCGCTGCTGGTGGTGGGGTAGACGGAACCGCGCCAGGGGCAGCTGGGGCAGAAGCGGAGGGAGAGGGAGACTGAGCTGCAACCAAGGCGCAAGCCGCGATGAGCGTTGCTGCCCACAGCGTGATAAGTTTGTTCGAGACACTCATTATGACGGTGTCAAAAGGCGCGGACGGGGATAAATGATGAAGTGAATGCGATGTGTTTTTGTGGGAAGAAAAGGGCGGCGTTCAAATGGGGATGTCAACCGTAATTTAACAAGAGCCTAAGCTGTGGCTGTGCAGGAAGCTGAGCCAATATGCGATCCGAACCCCCCGAACAGCAAATTCGTGAACTTTCCTTCAACCCGAAACACCTTCCGAAACGCATTTATTACCTATCTGAAGTGCGCTATTGTACCTGCCGTAACTTGTTTCAAACAGCGAACGTCCTGAACAACGCTCCCGGACCTCGCCATGGCGCGAGGGCCACCGGTTTCGCTTGTCCCTAACGCCGCAGACGTAGACGTGAGCCCACGACCTTCATTAGCAAATGCCCGCAGGTTTTACTGCGGAGAAGGATAACCTCGACGGTCCATATCTTGTTTTAAGTCCTCCAAGCACCAACGTCTAGAACGCCAGTTACAGCCAGAAGAAAGCGGTTGTGCTGTTTCGTCAACAAGAAGCAGCACCTCTGTAATACGTCAAGCACCAGCGAAGACAGCAGCTTGAACAGAAGGATCAGGCTTGCCGCAAATAGCAGTCTCAGACAATGAGAACAAAAAGCGGAAGGAAAGAGTTCGTGGAGTTCGCTGACGACCTTGGCATGTGATTGCATTGTTCAAGACAAATGATGAGCGAGAATTTTTGTGGGACATGAAGCATTCTAACCGCGCACATGTGAGCCGGTTATCGGAAAGGTGGGCAAGTCCATGGAATCATTGCCCACCAGGTTGTTGTTGGGCGGGGAACATGGAAGAATAAGGGGTGGGCAGAACAAATGCATCATGGCTCTGTTTACGAATGTCCCAGGTCCAAAAGAATTCCATGGTCCTTCCCTCCCCCTCACCTCGCACATCCCACGCACACAGCAGCCCAATAATACTGACCATCCGAGTAATCCTCATCTGGCGCGCGCAGATGAATGAGCGCGGACGACGTTACGGGGGCTAGGGTGAATTTTTCTTCGTCGTGGGAGTAGACGGGATGGTTGGTGAAATCGACGGGCCAACGGGTGTAGTCTGGCACGCAACCAGGTTGAATGATTTGATGGGTACTGATTTCATTCCATACTTACCAACCAACAGTTGCGCATTTTCTATGAACGGCATTGATAGGTGTCGATGGTCAGCATCAGACGTTTGCGAATGCCGTATTCAACTTACTGCATAGGCATTTCATCATAGCGCCAAATAATTGCATCTCCATGAAGTAGCCCACGTCTTTGCTCTTAAGGGGACTTGTGAATGTGTCGGAGGTCAACTTGTTGACCCCGTGGAATAGTATCATGGCCCGATGCGCACTCTCATGAGCCAAGCCACCAAAAGCATGAACGCATACGCGATGTTTGCGGCCGGACGATTATCCTCCTCAAATTTGTTGACAAACTGCTCTTTGGTCAGGCTCACCACTATGCGTCACGGAAGAAATTGTGGGCTGTACCTTTTCATCTATGAAGATTGTATCGTTCTCGTCCTCGGTGCGGACGTCCCGGCCCCAATAATTGGCGGAGCCGATTATGATTTTCGGGAAATTTACGTACAACGCGTCGTTGAGCTTTTCTTGCTCTTGTGGTTGCACGGGGCATTGTTGGAGGTATCGTTCTGCAGGATAGGTAGATACTTGGTTTGGAAGTTGGGGTCCGCAAAAAAGTTCTCGCGGAAGTAGCCAATTGTGGAGACCAGGAAGTTATTGGGCTCGTTGATCACGTCTTGGTCAGCGTCTGTGGGGAAGGGTTTGGCGGGAACAATCCGTCTATGGTCAATAACACAAAGTGGCCGAACGGTGGCGGTCATTGTTGAGGAGAGAGCGTCGAGAAACGGGTTTGTTTGTTCTTTTGTTTTCAAATAGGCGCACCGCAGGTAAACAATGTTCGCGACGCCGCGTCAAGTCGAAGTCTGTCCACAACCAAAACATGTCAAAAGAATTAGAACCTCCTCCATACTCTCCTTACGCCGGCCCGTCCTCCCCCTCTGGAGACTCCCCTCACAGCCATGAATTCACATCAGCTGACCACCTCATCGGCCAAGCTTCCTCTTCCTCCGCCGTCGGATACCCGTCGGTAGAACCCCACAACCCTTACTACCCAAACCCAATCCCTCCCGCTCCCACCTCCCCTCCTCAACAGCACCCCTACACTCACCCACAACACCAACCCAACTACGCCAGCCCGCAGGAACCACAATACCCCTCTTCCCTTCCCCCGTTTCAACCCCACCCACACCCTCATCACTACCAGCCGACGTATTTCATCGTGCCGGCGGCGCACCAGCACCCTATCCCGTTCTCGAGGGAAGGCTCGTTCTGGGGTCCCTTCATATGCGGATTCGTGTCAGCGGCGGTGTTTGGGCCTGTGGCGTTGTGCTGCTGTTTGTGTTGTTTTGCGGCGGGTGGGGAGAGGAGTAAGCAGGGGTTGTTTGCAGGTGAGATATATATTCTCCCGTTGATTCAGTGGCAATCTGTTACTGCGTAGTTTTTGAAGATTTTGGACTACCTTTATTAGGCATCGCGGCATCCACCATCCTGATAGGTATCGGATACCTCATCCTCGGCTCCGTGGCCACGTCCCGCTGCAGCTCCTACGAAGACTCCAAATGGTGCACATCCTTAAAGACTCAGGACACCACCGCGGATCACTGGAGCATAACGGACCAACCCTGCGTCTGCTCGTCGTGGATGAAGGGCTTTGGCATCGTGGGAGGGATTTGGATCGCGTTGGGGTTGGTGTGTACCCTCGCGGCGTTGAGTTTTAGGAAGCGCAGAGTGGGCGCTGTTGGTGCTGGGCAAGGGAACGGTGGGGTAGTCCTGCGATGAGTTTGATACTTTGATCCGTAATTACGTTTATGTATGGCATATACAGCTTGTGGTGATCGGTGAAGGACTTGTGGGAAGCGCAGTCGAAATCATGACCACCATCGTTCAACTTTGCCACTGGCAGATTCCACTAACCCGTAGCACCAACATCCTTTCGCAACCCAATTCCACGCACCCACACTCAAAACCTCACGAAAAACCACATCAATAAATAATATTCCACACACACCACACCTTTACAAAACATTCTCCTCCTCCGCACCCTGTCCCGCCACACCCACACCACCCGCCGCCTTCTTAACGACCCCCGCAGCCTCCGCAGCACGTTTACGGTACAAGTCTCCGGAGATGGATTGGAGGAGGGCGTACGGGAGGAACGATTCGGATGTGTCGGAGGAAAGGTGCGGGGATGTGTCGATGAACTGTAGAGGAGAGGGGTGAGAACGGGGAAGGGGATGGGAAGAAGGGAGAGGGCGGATGTTACCCGTTTTAAGACAAGAATGACTGAATCTAAATTCCGTGTCTGGAGTTCTTTATCCGTTGTGCGTTGTTTCAGACGCATTAGGAGCGTTGATGCAATCTACCACAAAAATAACGGTTAGCCACCACCTCACACCCCCAAAAAACCGTTCCTCACTTACAAGCACAAAATCCCTATGCAAAGCCCCAACAGTCTCCACCTCCTCCTTACTCCCTCCCGCCGTCATCACAGCCGTCACCATGTGACTGCAGAGTGACTCGTAGGCCGTCGTCAGGCAGTGGCCGTTATTCTCCAGTCCTGTTTGATACAGTCAGGCAAATTGAGGAAGAAAGGAAAGGGAGAGGACGCGTACCGTTGATGTAAAGGTTGTACACGGCGGTGTCGTCGAAGGCCATGTGCCAGAGGGAGGCGGCGTAGAGGTAGGGGAGGTTGTACCAGGCGAGGGTGTCGGCTGTGGTGGAACCAGAGGGTATTAATACGACAGCAGCCTTTGTTTTTTGCTTTGGTACGTTACCGGTATTAGTCAACCCAGACTTGAAACTCGAATCCGAGAGTCCGATTTGCGTTGCTACTGCGTCGATTGTCTGTTTCGGGTTGGGAGTGAACACTTTTGAAACTGCAACGATTGTTTCCCACGGGCAGTTTCATGCACTACCTTGTATTCCGGCAACCCAAACGAATCGGGAGGAACCATCTCGTGCGCCGTGCGGATACAGGCTAGCATGTGTGCGCATTTTTCTCCAAACACCTAAAACGCAAAGCAAGAAAAGTGTTATGACTCTCTTGGAGTTTACAAAACCAAAACTCAGAAGGCACCATACCATCGTAACAGCCTCCAAAACCAACTTCCTCAACTCCAACACAAACCCAAGCGTCATACTCTTGTTCGTCATTTCCTTCACACCTATTATTTCATTAACACCCCTTCCCCTTCCCCTCCCCCCAAATACCTTCAACCTTCGCACTTACTCTTAAACCTCTTCAAAACATCCACACACCTCCCTTCATCCATCCACCCACTCCTCAACCTCTCGAGAACCTCAGAATTCGCGACCATGAAATCCCGCGTGGCCGTGGCGAGGGAAGATGCCATGGCTGTGAGTTTCGAGTCGAGGAATTGGATGCCGGGCGGGCCCAGGAGTGTTGCGAGGGCGCAGAGTTCTGGAAGACAAAAGGGGAGAGGTTGAAATTAGAAGGATAAAAATGCAAGCAGGGAAGAGTAGGAAGAGCGGGGGAGAGGGTTACCGTTGACGTTAGTGTACGTTTCGGCTTGGAATTGGAGGTGGGATTTGCTGACGATGGCTTTGTGGGAGGGGGAGAAGCAGATTGTGCCGGTTGTGGCTCGGGAGCCGGCGAATTCGCAGTACCTAGGTTTTTGTTTTTTTAGTTTGTTGGATGTACAGAAAAAACAGGGTGCGCCAACGAAAATGCAAGCACGTACCACGCCATATACATCACCAAAATGCTCACGTTGGAACTCACGACCGCCGGTGGTCTGTTTTTATCGTTCCGCGCGGATTTGGATTTGGGGTCGCGGGGTGCGAGTTGGTACACCATCTTATCCGGTTGGGCGTCCGTGTAGGCGCGGGCGCTGCGGTGTTCAGATGTGAGTAGAATGAATTATGAGAATGAGTTTGATATGAGATGCGTACCTCTCGGCATCGATCTGTTCCAATAAAACATCACGCACGACTTTGGAGCAGTTTATGGGAACTTTCACCAAATACTCCATCAGTTAGCCCCAACACCAAACCTCAAAATTGCCACAAACCCCCATCTCACCTAACGTATCAATCCACTGCACAACCGTAAGGTACCCCTTCACCTCCTCCAAATACACCGACGGCCTCTTGACATCCACACACGCGAAAGGTTCGTCCCCGTCCGCGACATCCGCCGATCGACCGAGACCGAGGAACGTGGATTCGTGGTGGGTGTCCGCGGGTTTTTGGAGGGTTGTGGTTAAGTATCTGTTGAAAAAACGGGAGGTGAGAAGGGAGGGGGAGGGGAGAAGGAAAGGAGGGGAGATGGTACATTTTGAATTTGTCGACAAAGGGGTCCACGAAGAATTCGAAAGGGTAGAATTCGGAATCGTGGATGAGGATTTTGGAGGGGTTGGAGAGGGCGGAGAGGAGGTTTCGTAGGAGGAGTTTTAGGCGTTCCATACTGCATTAACAAAAACCTTAGTGAGAAAAACCTGCATCCTCTCCTTAATGACACAAGCACAATACCTCTTCACCCCGGCATCCCACGCACGACTCTCCACACCCGGTCTTACACCTCCAACACCCACTCCCGCC
>JADGKA010000652.1:0-16411 GCA_027604605.1 Borealophlyctis nickersoniae
CCACAAGAAACTCCACCACCCTCCTGCGGATCGCAAACGCCAAATTCGCCAGTCCCCTCTTCAACAGCGTGGTGACCCACGAGGTGTGCATGGTGCCGGACGACATGAAATGGGTGAGTTTGGGGAGCGCGGGGTCCAGGAGGTGCACGTAGGTTTCTTGGACAATGTCGAAGAGGAGGAAGAAGTCCTCCCAGGGTGTGGGGGTGGGGGGTGGCCATGTGAAGTATCTGGGTCGAAAGTGTTAGTTGGTGCCGTCTAGTGATGGGAAGTGTACGTAAACACTCAGAAGTCTGCACCTGCTCCATGTGGCATTGTCAGGAGTCGGACACTGATGATGGAACCGTTTGGAGAAATCCACGGTACGTTTGAGAAGGAACAACGAGTATTTGCATGCGATAGGGTCGGTTCCTGCAAGTCCCGCCTGCCCTCAACGAGAAGAAAACGAAAACACCCAAATTTCATCGTCAGCCTCGATACTCAAAACGAATCGGTATCCTTCGTCCGTGGGTGGGGGAAATGATGAAACCAGGTCCGATTTGCTTGCGCAAAGCTGAAGCAAAAGCGGTATGCTTTGTATGTGTTTTGGAGAGTGAATTAGATGCCAGGGGGGTTGCCACCCCCCTGGACCCCCCGCATTCGGATTTGCTTCGCAAATCCAGGCATTTGCTAAAGCAAATGCGAAGCAGGGGGGCTAGCCCCCCTGCACCCCCCTTCGGCTTTGCTTCGCAAAGCCAGGCCACCTTGGGGTTAGACTCGCCCTCGAGTCTAACCCAAGGTGGCAGCGCATCGCTTCGCTCGCGCTCAATCCCAACCCCACCAGAGCACATCGCTTCGCTCGTGCCTTCGCTTGGTCGCAGGCTACTCACCTTCATCATCGACGAATCCACCAGGCATCCTGACCTCCGATGCATCATCATCCAAGATGGCCGCAATCGCCGCGGCATTGGAAGAAGAAGAGTGATGGTGACTGGGTTCGACACCTGAGCTAGCGGCGAGGGTGGTAGGTTGGGAGATACGGTCCGGAATCACGTCGACACCAGCGTCGGCAGGCACAGACACGACAGCAGGAATGGACGAGGTGGTGTAGGATGCAGTAGGGGTTGAGGGGACGGGGACGTAATCGGAGGATTGGAGGATAGGTTGGTGGTGTTGGTCACTTTGCGACATTGTTGGTTGATGTGTTGATTGAGGATGGATTGAATGGTATACGAAGTATTAGAATGATCAAAAAGACAATTAGATTTAACGAGAAGTTTGTGAATTTGTGAATTCAGAGTTTTGGATGGATGGCGAAGAAGCGAAGGCGGGGGATGGGTGGTTGATTTATAGAAAAGGAAGGACGCCGAAAGACATGAATGGGAATCAGGGAGCATGCGTCATCACATCACAGCTATTCTAATAGAATAGCATAATACGGGTATATCCCCCCAATCGGCATATGATGATACCCTCCCACAAAAAAGCAAAGCAAAACAACGAGGCGGGACAGAACAAGTGTGAACAATCACGCGTCATCCCTCTGATGTCATAGCTATTATGTAATGCATGAGGTAAGCAAATAATGCAACCAGCACGGGTATCCGGAAGTCCCATCTTCGCGAAACAAAAGTGCACAAAGCAAACCCACACGGCAGCAAAGAAACCATCACACCTAAGTTGAACTTGTTGCAGCACGGAAACGCCAACGCCAGGGTTATACTCGCTAGCAATGTAACAAGGCGTTCTCAACTGTACAAAGTACGATGCTCAAAACAAACACGAGTTGAGTTCAACGCACGGAACAAAAAGATTGACGGTGCCCCGAGTGGTAGTCTAGTACGATGATGTGGACCACACCCAATGCTTTCTCCACCGAAAATGGCTTTTTTTCTCTTCTTGTGCGGACTGGCAACACCCCAAAAAAATGACGGGTAGCGAGTCCCAAAGCCGAAGCAAGCAACCAGATTGGCTTGACTGACAATATACGCGGGTGCGCAGTAGTGGAGCGCAGAGCGTTAGATGTTAACAGATGAATTAAGCACCGTTGATGGACATAAACGCAAACCGACCAAAAAAAGGAAAAACCAACAAGATCCAGATATCGAGCCTTGATGTAACCCAACCATTAGGGCTCAGTTCAAGTATTCCGGGCAATTCACATTTATATTCTTATGCACAACGGATGAGAGGATAACAGGAGCATCCATGTCGCACCGAAAGCGGAGGAAAAAAAGATGACCTTGCAGCAGAACGACAGACCGGTCTCAGTCGTAAGCTTTGTGAGAGTCGAGTGTTTCCTTGTTCTCCGCGGTTTCATACGGAGCCGAGCACACTAACCTTACATGCCAACAAAGTACGAGGCTAACAACACTGCACCGGGTAACCTGCTATAGTATGCCGCATTTGGGCAGTGTAGTTCCAGACAAGCAGATGTACATGGTTGTCTCAGGGTCATCAAAACCCGGCCTTCCAATTCAACTGGTATTAACATTCCTTTTTTGCGGAGGCGAAACGCCCACAAAAACCCCGCTGCGGTACGGCGGTACACACCCCTCAACGTCCACGCCAAAAAAAGGAAACAGACCAAGCCAACAAGGTGCCATAGCGTTGAACTGTCGGCAAATCCCGAAACGAACCGCGTCGACAAGTGAACGCAATGGTGCTTGGTACGATAGGTGATGGTGAGATGAAAGCGACGAAAGAGTACGATGACCCATCACACAAAAAAAACATGAAGAAAATGTAACTGTCCTATTGAACGACCCTGGCCTTTTGATCCACGTCCATTCATATGTTCATTCACTTCAACACCGCGACCACGCGGTGCGTTTCGAAGGGACGGAGAAATCCGCTGACCACTCTTTGCCAGGGCTTTTCTAACGCCTTGATATTTGGGTATCCGGGGTACATCAGTTAGCAAAATTCACACTCACGCCGGCAGGCACAAAAAAAGTAGTCTACAAGGAAAGGAAAAGATCCTAAGGCGGTTTGAGGTTATACCCCCTCGCCGCCAAAGTTCTATTCACATCATCTCTTGCTCAAAGGTACCGCGTAGCGGTTCATACCCTGCTCGACACGCCCAACTTTGGACAGCTGCTGCGTTAATACGAAAGGCAGGAAGAAAAAGAATGGGATCTGATGAGGAAGATGGATCCAAATGCACATGCCCGCAGCGCTTTGGTCCAGCTATTGGATTATTCGCCATGCTGTGCAAAAATAGTATGGACTGGCTGTGTCTGGCATGCGGTACGTGGTGGACAATTTGATTGAAAGCAGGAAGCAAAAAAAGAAGAAATGTTCTATATTGGGGATCGAGGCCATCGCGCAGGCCCGTAGCGCGTTGGTCCAGTTAACGGATCATGCACACTTTGGTTCGAGAAGATGGTATGAAGGCGTACATCTGGTATCGCGGTAGGTGATGGGACAATTCGGCTGAAACCACAGCCCAGCCCACAAAAAGAAACAGGTCCAATGTGGTGGTTTGATAAGCACGCAGCACGGAACCTGAATGTAACCAGGGGTTCCGTGTCCATGCTGCGGGAGTAACTTCGGTTCGCCCGTTGAGAAGCCAGGTACGTATTGTACAAACCACCACCTCGTTTAAGGCACAAAAAAAGCGAACAAGAATGGTCGTGGAGGGATGGTAGAGGGACTGTTGGAGTCCTTGTCCAGTCCATGGTAGCATAATGCGCTGAATTCGTCCGTGTTGACCATTCGCTTGCCACGCCCAGCCCGGATACCTTTGCCCAGCGGCTGCAAACGACAAAGATGGCCAAAAAGACGAGAAGCTCCTTGGAAAGTTCATTTGGATAGTACCTTCAAGTCGGATACTGCCCTCGGCGATAGTTCGCGTGGGTAAATGGTGCAGACGATATGTTCCGACTGGCCCTTGAAATAGACGTTCGTGCGCAGTCGCGCTCTGAAAGCACACACCTAACTCCTACATTGGACCGCGAAGCATTCACATACACTACCCTGTTCATTACCGAGCTGGTACGCTCGGGACGAAAATGGATAGTAAAACATTAACGATATGCCTTTTTTTTTGATGCATCCCACGATGTCGTCAAACAAAAAACGACAAGCGATCATTCATAAAGTCGGTGTACCGCGGGGGTGAACCGCGGACACCATCAGACGACTTTCCCGGTCAGATGACCTTATTCAGCAGCGTCGGCAGCATCGTGTGGTGATGATCGGCTGCTAATGACAATGTTTAGAATGTACATGAACCTGCGCCGGCACTCTACCGCCGTGGCTCTGAAAATGAAGCCACTTGAAAAGGAATGGATAAAAAAACGGCCGAGAGACGTTGTAAGCACCGGAAACATGCGTTTGTACTGTTGCCAGTAGGGTATCCATGCTATAAACGACATCGATTCATTCCTGTGCCAACCATTGCCAAAACGGGATATGAAGCATGAATACTGTTCACAAACCGATAAAAAAGTGACTTGGATCGCATTTTCAGGTGGTCAAACGGCTTGAAAATGAAATCCGTCCCGTGTTGTTTCGTAGTCAGCAATGTCGGTCCACATTACGCGGTAGATAAACGGCGGATGACAGGCAGGCATCCGACTAACACAAGTAAAGTGATGGGGTTCAATATACCTACTATGGGTGGCGCTGGCGCATTTTGAGCGCTCCGCCCACCGGAAAAAAATGTCTCGGCTCGGGGGAAGAAGGGATGCCAAGACTTAGTACTGCCAGGTACCGGCATGGCCACACTTTATGCCTGCTACGTCTTTCGTTGCTGGGGTGGTAATGGGGTGGGTAATAGAAACGAAAAAAAGGGGTTGTACGAGGTCTAAAGCACTGGAAACATGCGTTTGTACGATGGCCAGTGGGGTCTGTGTGCCTTGCTCTCCTTTGCAATGAACGATATCGGTTCTTCATTCTGTGCGAATCACATAACAGAGGGACGGGAACAGGTGCTTGTAAAACCAAAAAAAGGGTATAGGGGCGTCTTTGTGGACTATGTAGTTATACATCAGCGGCTTGAACCTGGAGTCTGTTCCATCCTCTTTGCGCAGCTGTTTGTTTCGTAGTCAACAATGTTGGTACAAGTACATGTCCGTACTCAGTCAGGCGGCTTGAAGGTCGAGTCCAGTAAAACCTCTCTGCGCAGCTGTTGTTTCGTAGTGAGGGATGTTGGTATACGTTACAGCGTGGGTAATGGCAAAACATCCCAGTCCCACTCAAAACCGACGGGTGTTATATCTCCTGCATTTGGATTTGGATTTGGATTTGGATTTGGATTGGGATGGGAGTTTTAACCGACGCTGCCCACCCACCAACCCACGTCGTGCCTGGGTTTGCGCCGGGTTGGTCAGGTTCAGGCCCAGATTTTTTTTCACCTACCACATGCGCACCATAATATGGAACAAAATGTCTAGCTCGGAGAACGAATATGCCAATGCTTAGTACTTTTGGTCAGGTACAGCATAGCTACGCTTTATGACATGTACGTCTTCCACTACTGGCTGGTAATGGGTAGGTAGATGGGGACAAAGCATACGCACAACCCATTTCATTCGGTTTGCCATCGTTTGACGGCGGACGCACCGGTGTAGTTTTCTCAATATCCACCTCAAAGTAACCAAAACCCGCCTTCCTCCTAAAATTGAGAGAAAAAAACGTCGATTGATGAGACCCTACTGTCATGGCAGGCGACGAAATCCACCACAACCGCACCACCGTTCCCCCAATAAGTCACTGGCCTGTGAGGTTAATGCTGCAGGAACCCTTCATGTGGGAGGTGAATGATTACATTCCATTCTCCCCCGTGGATGCGGGTTAAGGAAACGCACTAGAATTGAAACATGCGAGGGCAGCGGATGGCTGGTTTTACCGCAATTCACGTCATGCAAGTTTGAGCAGAGAGTTACGATGCGCTTTCTGCAACAGACAAAACAATTGGCTTTTGGATACCCCTGTGTGCGCCGTCCGTGGTGGCGCGTAAGTTTTTGAACCCCGGCCTCTTTTCGGGCAAAAAAAACAGACAGACATAGCGTGGCACCCTACGGGATGGTAGGATGTTTTTATCCCTGGTCCAATCCACCTGTACTTTAATGCATTCATTTGGGTTTGTGTTCTTGCTCTTCTGGCCCTTGCCAGACATTTTGGGATACCTGTCCGAACACCCGAAACGCCAGAAATGGCCAACAGAGAAAAAAACAA
This sequence comes from Borealophlyctis nickersoniae, assembly GCA_027604605.1. Classification (NCBI taxonomy): domain Eukaryota; kingdom Fungi; phylum Chytridiomycota; class Chytridiomycetes; order Rhizophlyctidales; family Borealophlyctidaceae; genus Borealophlyctis; species Borealophlyctis nickersoniae. Next base: position 6,160 of record JADGKA010000652.1, read on the forward strand.
GTTTCGAAAATTGGAGGATACCTGAATCAGGGGCAAAGGGGGAATGGAATTCTACTATATTCTACACTGCGGACCGGATGGAAATCCCAACTTGGATCTGATATGCGCACATTTTTTTTGACTCGCCCTACAACAAGAATTGGGGGTGCGGATACCTGTCGGTTACTGCGCAGCCGTGCTGATTCCCACCGCTACTGCAGACGTTCCCCGACCTCACGGCGGACGGAGTGGAAGTGGCACCAGGGTGATTCGACGAGACGTTGTACTGCCGATGTGAACGCCGGCTGGGGAGCGGTCCCATAAACCGGTCGCTAAAACGACTCTGGTGAGGTTGCGTTGTGTGGGATGGGCATCATTTTGGGTAACGGCAGTGGAAGCGGAAAAAAACGGAATCCAGATGCCAGAAAATGAGGCCTTTATTGCAAAATGACCAGAGGGGAATCCTCCCGGACATGGCAATTCAATCGCGGATGTGGGTGCTTGTTGATATTGAATTACCCCCAACTTGGAAAGTGGTGGGGAACATCTACATTCGCCCGACTTCACTAAAAAAAGGGGTACCCCACTCTATGAACCGGTAGTGAAGAGCTAGTGACGATGGCGCTCACAGCCCCCCTTGCTGGTTTGCACACTTTAGAGCACAGGAGTTCCGATACAAATTGCATTTTGTGGCGCTGTAGGTGGTGGCATCCTTAGGAATGGGGAACGTCACACGAGTATTTCCATAAAGCCATGCCAAAGTCAGAAAGCACGGGAACAAGCCAAAGTACACACACCACCATAATGATGCGCCTCAACTTTGATGGGTTTCCGTCGGTAGCGTAGCTGAGTTAACAGAGCCTCGTTTTTTTTGATCCACCAACGCACTATAACGCACATAACAGTGCCATTCCGTTTGTTCATAACCTTAGAGACTACGCTTGCAGGTACTTGGTGGCGGTGTCAAGCGCTCCACCTGTTTCAGTCAACCGGCGCCGGCCACAAAATGGTCAAAGTTGCGACGCTTGTTGACTTGTTCACTGGTAGCCGCAAAGGTTGGCCCATTTCATCCAGAATATAGGATCGCAAGGAACTTGGGATGCCCAAACCGTCGCGTCGGCTCCATTTTTAATCTTTAAACCAGCCGTCACAACTTTTTTGGACCGCCTTACGAGACTTAGGTTCGGATACCGTTCATGCCGCGCAGTCGTGGAGTCTCTCAAGAGACAGGCCCGCAACCTTCCGGTGGAGTTTCCAGCCCAGCCCAGCCCCAAAGAGAAGAAAAAAACGAACCACGTGGTCGGTTTGCCGGGGGATGAATCAGCGTGGTACATGACCCGTTGCTGGCACGCCTTTCCACATCCGTTTCTTCGAAGCATCCGTCTATCTATGTTCTCTACTACTCAACCGCAAATAGCAAAGCGCAAGATCATCAACCCGTAAGCATGAGGTAAGTGGAAGCGGGAGGCTGCCGAGCTGACGACCCACTAATGAGCAATAACATCTCCCACTCACTGTGTGGATGTGTGGATGTACCCGGAAATTTGTTCTTTTTTTTGCCAATCATTGACATCCCCGTTGCGAACATGGTCGAGATCTTTGCTTTGCCACCAAAACAGAACAGCACCGAGGAGCCCTGGCGTATGACCCTGGCGGGCACAGATAGTGTCAGTGCGGTTTCGTTTGCAACCTTTGAACCATTTTCAGTGGAGGTATGGATTGTGGAAAGACGGTATACGTATGTGACTGTATAAGTCTGCCTTGACCTTTTTCTTTTCGGTATGCGTTTTCCGGGTGCCACTTACCAGTAAGATGCGTTCACCACGCGGAAGCGGAATGGGAAGGAGGTTGAAATTTGTGTTGGGTATCATCAAACCCTGATTCATGGTAGCGGTTCCACAGCACTACATTTTTTCCTCAATTCATTCCAGCATTACGCAGGAATGCCACTGTGCATACTCCCTACCCCAGATTATGAAAAGGTCACTGTTTTTGTTGTGGATGGTGCTGCGCGTCTGGATACCACCGATAACAAGGACGCCCCACGTCATGTGTGCCAGAAAGCTTTTGAATTCAGTACCCTGTGCTGTGCTTCTGTTTTTCTGTCGTCTTTTTTTTGACGGAGCGCCATCCGTTCCGGGTAGCAAGACCCACCCTACGAGATGATTTTTCGGATACCATTCTCAACAAAGACACTGCGAGGAGTCAAGAGTAATCCAGGCACGCTGCGCCGCCCGTTTGTGCTGGGCGTCAAGCACTCATCCGTAAAGCCGGAATTAATGCTGGTGGATAAACTTTTTTTGAGGCGACGCGATGAACCGTGTCCCAGCGAGGACCCCAAAAAAGACGTAACAGATCTTGAACCGTTCTGCGAGCTTGGTACGCCCGGGATCGCTTGCCGCCTTTTGACAATCTTCTGAAAACAAATGTGGGGGCATGGGATTGCGTCGTGTTGGACGTTTCGGCAACCAATGAAGGGGTAAAGGGCGTAACGTGGACAAAGGAAATCACCGAAACGAGGAAATCAAATTTGGTTATAGGACTAGTTCAGAGAGCAATTTGAACGCCCCACTGACATGCCACATCTCAGCAACAAACGCACCGTCCGTACCGATACGGATATGGAATTTGTCGCCCCTCGTCCTGTGTTTGTAAACATACGCACCCAGCACCAAAGACCCTTTGTACCTGCGCGCGCGCAACCCAAAAAAAAGTTCAGAGGCTCAAATTGATGCGACCACAATGTGGTCGCTTGTGATTTTCCCAACAATGTGAGCGCTGACCGTTTTTGGGTCGCGTGGTTTGCTCCACCCCACGGTCCATGTGAGTAATGAAGGCACCACAGCAACGTTCGGGACCGGAGTCATCCAAATGAACGCGAGGTGTCCAAAGAACCATCTCCGTTCCATTTGTTGGCGCAACCTAACGTAGTTTGGTTTTTTTTCTGGCCAAAGCTCGAACTGGGAGTCCAGACACCCGGCCGCGCGCCCCGCGCGCCCCACCGCCCCCCCCGGCCGAGCACTGCGCAGTCTTTGTTATCCACGCCACATAAGAAAGTTTCATTATCAGAGCGGCTACATCGCCGGAGTCAACCCAACGGACGCGGTATTCTGTCCACAACCTGACATCTGCGGTCCCTCTAAACATTGTTGAGTGCTGTGCGTTTTAATTGGGTTCAGTGGTCGGCTCGGTGCGACCGTTAATGAGTAATGAAGGAAAGACAGCAACGTCTCGTTAATGGAGTTAGCCAAATGGGCGGGAGGTGTCCAGACAACAATCTCTGTTCCAATAGAGGGTCCGCAACACGATCATTTGTTTGTTTTGGCCACAGTCAGAATTCGGGAGTCCGGATACCCGCGTTTTGCGCAGTCGTGTCGGTCATCCAGGCCGCTAAGAAAGTATCGTAAATCGGGGCAAGTACAAACGAACCCGAGGTGTGCCAACAACTATCTCCGTTCCATCTGTCTATATGTTGCTTTTTTTTGGGGGGCAACCCAAATAACTGGAAGTCTGGATACACGTTCTGCGCAGTCTTTGTTATCCACGCCACCTGAGAAAACACCGTGCATCAGGGTATGCGCGGGACGAAGAGTAAAACACTGAATGCAGTTAGCTAAACGAGCCCGAGGTGTTCAATCAACTATCTCCGTTCCATTTTCGCATGGATGGTAACCTTTTTCGGGCCACAGTAAGACCTGGTGAATCCGTATACCTCCGGCGTGCTGCTGCATTGCGCAGTCGTATGCGCCGGATAAAAAATATCGTACTGTAAATCAGGGTGAGCACCTGCATGGCGGGGTGGACAAAAGCAACGCATCGAAAAAAAGTTATGTCTCTGGCGAAATTATGGGCAACCCTAAGAACCTGGAGTCCAGATGGTTCCCTCCAGCTACCGCGCTGCGCGGTCCTTGTTATCCCCCTGCGGGACAAAAGTTTCGCAAATCGGGGCGAGTACATGGCGGGATGAACAAAAGGCAACACACTGAAAAAAGGGTATGTTTTCAGAGGAAGAAATCCACGTCCATGCCAGACGCTGATGTGGGCATTGGCTCCATTTGATAACGCAACCCGCGTGCTGCGCAGTCATGATTGTCCACGCCGTACAAGAAAGTTTCGTAAGTCTTGATGTTGATGCATAACCTCAAAAAAACGTTACCCACCTAAATAACTCTGGATTCTTATTGAGCGGATGTGACCGCCCAATACCAGAACCACACAGCACAGGCTGCTGCCATTCGCAGTCTGCACAATTCGTTGAGGCTGCAAAGTCCGTCCACAATTTCGTCGTCTGTAATATGATCATTCTCAACCTTGTGAGGCGCCGGCTGTGCATTTCGTTGAATTTTGTGGTCGGAGTAATGAAGGACAGGTCAACAACATTTATGAGATGGAATCAACTAATAGGACGCGAGGAGTAAATGATCATCGCCGTTCCATCATCATTCCAAATGGGTTTTTTTGGGCGGGTGCACCCACCAGGGAATACGGCACTCCGCCAAGCAAATTCCACCTTGGGTTCACCAAAAAAATCTTTTTCGTTCGGGGGAACGCGATTGGATTGGTAAACGCAACTTGCGTTTCCAGCACCTTGGGTAGGATGCTTGATGTGTCAGCTGGTATCGTGCGTGAAGTGTTTATTAGAGGGTTTTGGGATTTGTTCCATTGTAGCTCCAGGCTGGTTGTCGTTAGGGCAGGTGGAAGAGCCGGGTCAGAGGCATCGTTGTTGTTTTTGTTAACGCCAAATGGCAAAAAAATAACAATGTCAATCCCTGCACATGTGCTTTATTGAGGGGATTGACCCAATAGCAGAACCACACCACCGGTCATCCCCCGTTGTTGGTTCAATGAGGTTAACAGGTCATCACCGTAGCGGTGTGAGGAGCGAAGATACGATTTTGGTCGCATTGCCGCCCAAAAAAGACAATCCGGAGTTTTACATTCATAACAGTAGTGAACCGTTTCCGCCATGCGATTCTGGTACTTTTATTTTCCAGCCGATTCCAGCATGCGCAGGCGCGGACCGGCCAAACATATTTGCCAGAATCCTTCGGACTTGACGAGGATGGAGCCTGGCGTACGGGTGGCCATCATCCCATATCCTCAACCAGTTCTGGACCTTGCCCTTCCCTGCACCGCGAGAAGACTGGCCTTGGGCGATATGAAGGTGGTCAAAGTTTGTAGAACTTACTGCGGGTCCGGAGGGTTCGCGAAAGTAATGCAGTCGTAGTGCTCAGACGTTTCTTTACGCTTCGCTAGCGAGCCGGGACTGCACAGAATAGTCCTTGAGGGAACGGTTAGACCTAAATCGAGACCGCGCGGGGTTGGAACATTGTTTGCAGGGAATCAAAAACCAACGTTTCCGCGTGAAAGTATCGTCAAGTAATCTGCTTTTTTCTCGTTCCAGTTTTGGCAAAGCGAGAACATCCAGAATCGAAAAAAGAAAGAACGAATATACATCGATATATGTCAAGGGACAGTTCATTGAGTGATGTGACCACCCAACACCACCGGCTGCAATCTCCGGCCCATTGTTTGGTTTCTAACCTTTAGGTCGTCATTGAAGCGGTGCAAGGAGCAAGGGACCGCCCAAAATGCATAGCTCGAGCAAGTGGCTAAAAACCTGAACTGAGACCGTGCGCGGATGGTGGAACATTTGTTTGCGGGGAATCAAAAACCAAGGTTTCCGCGTGAAGTATCGTCAAGACGGGGGAATCTGCTTTTTTGTTGCTCATTCGGTGGCAAAGCGAGACAATCCGGAATCGAAAAAAAAAACGAAATTGCAACCAGGAAATCCGGAATCGCACTTGGTTGGAAGAGCAGCCTCCGTAAACTTGATAGGTCATTACCAGCAGGGAGCGAAGATGTGATTTTCGGTCCGGCCAAGAAACAGACAATCTGGCATTTGAATAACAGTACTGGATGGCCCGCAGGTGGTTACCACAGGACGCTTTCGAAGGCTTCCACGTTGAAGGGAGTCTGTGGTATGCGTAAGTGAACATCTTGGAACCATCATGGACGTTTTTTCACAAGAATGAAGCGAGCCCTCGGGCTGGTGCGTGGTCAGTCAACCAACTGCCCCCCCGGCGTGCTCTCTGATACGGATACAATTTTTTCCTCACCCGTTCCAGGCACCGTGGCGAGCCCTGCATCAAATGAACGCTTCCAGCGACCGGATGTACATAGATTCTATTATACTACTTACCTCACCTCGGTATGAAGGGTTCAGTGAGGTAATCCATGCCCCCATATAGACCTTTTTTTATGGTTTGAAGGGGAGATGCCCCGCGAACCAAGACGGGACAAATTGTCGTTCGAGTGGGTGAATTAAGGCGAGAGGGGCTGTGGAGCACGGTTTGGAACGGGCTTCCGTAGGAACTAAGGAAAACGTTCCGCGCGAAGCGTTGGAAGGTGAAGAAGTTCTCAATTATTTTTTTTTTAATTCCTTTAGTTTTGGCAAAAATATGCACTTATATGGTTCGTCAGACAAGCAGCCCCCTTTTCATCCATCCTACCCTTCCACCATTGTAATGCTGCCTGTGTGGGCATTCTGCCAGGATCTCGGCCGAGTCTCAAATAGAGGATACCTATGGCGGTTTCGTAGATACCGTAGATCCAATTCATCCTCCTGGATATGCGAAACCAAGATTACACACTTTTTTCCCCCCTCCATTTTGCTGTAAGAGACCGCGTAATGACAGAATATCTGAAGGCAAAACACAACTCCAAAACGTTATAAACTGTAGGAACCGCAACCGCCGGTGACGGGACATCATCCCATCAGAGATAGAAAGGTTTGATCATTTTTTATGAACTGGCATGTGAATTGGTTTACCCGTACCCTCCAACTGGTTCTGGACGTTGCCATCCCAGGCACCGCGGCGAGACTGGCGTTAGGCGATATGGATGTGGTAGAACCTATACCTTTACGTGGGTCCAGAGGGTTCGGGAAGGTAATGCGGTAGTTGCCGGTAGATACTTTTTTACGGTTCGCCTGGGAGCCCGGGACTGCGCACAGAATAGTCGGTCGGGGGAGCGGTTCGACCTAAATCAAGACTGCGCGCGTGTGGTGGAACATTGTTCGCGAGGAATCAAAACGAGATTTCTGCGTGAAGTATCATTGCGAACAGTTGTTTTTTTTCGCTCATTTAGTTCTGGCAAAGTTTGGAGATCTGGAATCGTATTTGGTTGGAAGGCAGCCCCTCGTTCGTCTCACCCTCACGCCAGGACAAATGAGAAGGCCGTGATGCCTGTGTGTGGTCCGAGCCATGGTCATTGAGGGACGCAGTCTCAAAGAGGAATAGCGGTTTCGTAGATACAATTCCTTTTGTTAGAGAAACGCAGAAATAGCACTTTCTTTTCGACCGCTTTTTGTGGTACTGAAGCGCGTTATGCGTCGAATACAGTATTTTATGGCAGGACCAACTCAAAATGTTCTGTGTGTGCGAGCCCACAAAGGGTGCGGTGCGCGCCGGTGACTGCGCACCATCCCGTGCACCGTTTTAGTGAGCTTTGGACCTTTTTTGCCGTGTATGTACCAAAGAAGAAGGTGGGAATAGGCCGGAATACCCAAAGCCTGCGAAAGTTAAGGAGACACCATGTCTTTGAGTAGGCAAAACGGCGGCGGGAGTTTGCGAGTGCGTTTCTGTATCGGCCGTGGAGGATTTGATTGGGTACCGCAAGCTTTTTTCTGGACTTTCCCGAGCACAAATGAAAACGATACCTCTCTATCGATAACGGAGATATCGTATCATCTCATGAGTGGACCAGTGGTGTAACGCGGTCAAAGTACTGCCCACAACCGTGCTTGGCACGAAATGGCGATATTTATCAGTTGTTTCATTTCTCCAATCAAGGAGTAGTAGTCCACCTTCGTCGGTGTCGTAACACTCGACGTTGGAATATCCCCAAACGTACCACTCATATTGCCATCCCTCTTGGGTATGCTACAGCGGTTTATACATTTCATATTATATACAAGGTTCCCTACATCCGTCCCCCGTCCTCGACACATAATGACCCTCCCATCACAACGGCAACTTGACCCCCACCGTACCCATCTCGCCAAACAGCCCACTTCCCCCAATACTTCTAGTTCCAGCCGCCTCACTCTCCACCTTCCGTAGTCCAACCCCACCGCTCAATTTCGCATGGGCGTCACTAGCGCATCTCGCTGCCTGGATACGGTCCTGAGCGGGTTTGGAAGCGTCGCGGGCGGCGGAGATGAGGTGTGCGAGGTCGGATGCGGGTTGGGTGAGTTGGGAGGGGATGATTGCCTGGGGGTGAAATTTGGGGTTTGGTCAGTGAGCGCCTCGCACAAATGCGGGTGGGATAAGTAGCAGTACGATACCTTTCCGTCCGATGTTTTTGTGAGAGCGGGACATTCTGCAGCGGGTTCCTGGTCTGGGCTAGCTAGGATGTCTATTCCCTTTGGCGTTGTATCGACCATATTAGATTAATTAACGGGGTCCTGTTACAGCGATTGCAGGGTTTGCGGAAGGGATGAAATGAACAAGGAATGGATGGAAGAAACAGCAGCGATCCGTCGTCCTTCTTTCTCTGCAGGCGAATCCTTCTCCTTCGTGGCCATGACGCGTCGTGATATTCTTTTCCAATGAGGCCGCATGTGGCTTATATATTGGACAGACGCGTTACGTCACCCTTCGCACTCCAAGCAGCACGCCTTCACACTCTCAAACACTCAAAGACACTTATAAAAGGAACTCTTACTCGCCAACTCTCTTTGCACGCCTTTGGAAATCTCGAAGACAACACTTACACCAAACACCAACGAATAAACCGACCAAACAAACGAATATCATTCATACAATGGCATCGACAATCCACCTCCCTTCCGACCCGCAGGCGAACGCGCAGAACCCATACCCGCAATCAACTATTCACAACGACGCAAAAACTCACATGCAACCAGGTGCTCCCGCCACCCAACAACAGTCGAATCTCCTCGGCGGTGACGCTGCGAAACAAAATACTCTCGACAAAGAGACTCCCGTCGGTCAGCAGATTGCTGATTTGTTGAAATTGATCGATGGTATTCATGTGAGTTGCGCACGAGCGGAGCGATGTGTTCTGGTCGGGTAAAGGCCAACTTGGGGTTAGACAAGTTGGCCCGGATTTGCGAAGCAAACGCGTTATGATTTGCGAAGCAAATCGGAGCTTGTTTACACAATTCCAACTCACAGACGGAGCATACCGCTTTTGCTTTAGCAAAAGTCGATGGAGGTGCAGGGAGTGAAACCCCATGCTTTGCGATTTGCGCCAGCAAATTGGACCTGGTTTCACCACTCATCCAGACATACGAAACATACTCATCCCGACAAACGAACTAACCATCACCATCCCGATTCAATACACACAGACCTGCATGATGACCACCCGCCGCCCAGATGGCCAACTCGTCTCGCGCGCAATGACCGCTCGCTCGAGACAGAACGGCGTCGACCTCTGGTTCATCTCAAACAACCAGTCGCACAAACAGGAGGAACTCGAATTCGACCCGCACGTCAACCTCGCCTTCTACAAGGATGGTACCAGAGAGTGGGTTTCGATCAGTGGGACCGCGAGTTTGTCCAGGGATCAGGCCAAGATTAAGGAGTTGTGGGGTGAGTATGAAGCGGGCCAAAGGCGAGCGTAGCGCGAGCGGAGCGATGCGCTTTGCCAACTTGGGGTTAGACTCGAGGGCGAGCGAATGCGAGCCTCGAGTCCAACCCCAAGTTGGCCTGGCTTTGCGCAGCAAAGCCGAAGGGGGTGCAGGGGGGTACCCCTGCTGGCATTTACTTCATAGCCAACACACGGACGAAGCATACCGCTTTTGCTTCAGCAAAAGCCATGATTTGCGCAATACGAACCTCGCTTCGAGATTTCCCACGCTTCGTCAAAAGCCCGTTGATTTGCGCAACAAATCGGACCTTGTTTACACCTCCCTCACACAACACAAATCTAACCCACTCCTTCCCACACACACACCTCCACAGACGAAGACCTCCGCGCCTGGTTCGGCGACCTCAACGACGGCGTGCACACGGGCGGACCCGAAGACCCCCGTATCGAGCTCATCCTCGTTCGCGTTCACAGCGCGCACTATTACTTGAAGGACAAGAGCACGCCGCGGGTGATTTATGAGGTGGTGAAGGGGAGTGTGACGGGTGAGGTGCCGGATGTTGGGCCGATCAGGGAGTTGGGGGAGAAGGATTTTGAGGCTGCTAGGAGGTTGGCGTGAGGTGGGGAGGAGGTGGTGACGTGAAGGGTGGGTGGG
>JADGKA010000653.1:0-16409 GCA_027604605.1 Borealophlyctis nickersoniae
GAAGGGAGGAGGGTTGCGGAGGGGGTGGAGGAGGTTGGAGTGCCTGCGGTTGCTTGAAGGGGGTGTCAAGGAATTGGGAATTTTGCTTGAAAGGGGTTGAGGAGGGAAGGCGGCATGGAGAGAAAAAGAAATTTGAAAATTTGCGGTATGGGGTTGGGCGAACCGAATTGTACATGATTGATGTCTGGGTATCAGGAATATCCAGCCTTGTTTGTTTAACATTTGTTCGTAACATGTCCAAATATTGAAAAGTGTCCATCAATGTTTTTATGTTTCGCCATTAGGGATCCTCCGAGAAGATCTATTCGAGTCGTCGAAAGCATGGTCCTGGCATGGTCCACCCATTTTTTTGGTTGGTGTTGGATACCCTAGCGTTTTATGGCGCAGTTTTGGATGTTCCTACAAAATCAACTGAATAAATTCAAGGGTGTTCAAAGCCGTTGAACCCAAGGTGAAAAGGGGCAGCGAAGGGTTTGCTACCAAAGAGACCGGCCTGCGTATTGTCAGGAGTCAAGAGCCGTTATTGTGGCCTGTTTTCTTGCGACGCACAGTCCCATGACCTGACATTGACTTGTCTCCCCAAAAACATGTTCCAATGGCTTCCAGTAACATTTGGTTTGCTATTGGAAGTCCTTGCTATTTAGGCAGCGCTCGCCCCTTCTTTGCCCAAGAAACACCAAAATATCATTCAACACCAACTTTCGCAGTTTCAGATCCAAGAAATGCTTCCAATCAAAGTCCTCGTCACTCCTTCCGTCCCGCTGACCCTACGCGGCGTCGCTCCAGTCCTCGTCCGCGGTTTCCGTGCTACCCCGACGCCATCTCCAGCTGGGCCGTCTCCTGCTCGCTCGTCACCAGCTGCCCAGCCTCAAACCACGCCGGTCACGCCCAAGACCGAGGAGACGGTTGTTTTTACGGCCACCTCTGCTGAGACATACTCTGACAGTGGCCATATGGGTGATTGGTTTGAGGACACCTCGGTGGGCCTGGACGAGCCAGAGCCACTCATTGAAGCTTTCACGTGAGTGACCACGCTTAATGTAGAAACGCATGTCGTGGACGACAGTTTACACAGCACAACGACTTCTACAGAATGGCTGAAATCAGGTCTACCGATCCTGGTCACCCGGGCGCGCTCTTTGAAGGTATGTCGACTCGTCACTGTTTCTATCTTATGTGCGTTTTAATCGAGTCAATTATAATGATTTCAGACACGGGGGGAGAGGGCGACGGATGGTGATTTTGGGGATTTAGAGGGTACCGCAGCAGGGTGAAGGGAATGTAAATTATATGTCATTTCTGGGCGATGGTTTCCAATGGTTTTGCGAATAAAATTCTATGAGTTTGCGATTTTTTGACATTACGTTTGACGGTGTGGGCAACCCGCAGAAGCTGGCAAACGCGTCTGGCGAGTGTGGCTTTTCCGAACGCGAACTGCAAACCGTCCAGGACATCGGACGCGCTGTCTGGTGTCTTCTCCATCCCCCCGCAAAATCCTGGCCCACTTCCATTCACGCCCACGCGTTGAGCGCTGCATTCGGACTAAGCCAGCACACCACCAACCTTTTTACCTGATAGAGCTTCATCCGTTCGCCTGCGCTGCTAGGTCGGAATGGTTTTCTGCACGTACTCTTGGAACGCGGCACCCCGAACTCACGTTATTTGGCTTCTTTATCCAGCGCATCCAAGGCCACACAATCCTCAACATAATGACCACAACGGCCACCACCATGCTCAATGACGGCACGGTAAGCTTTCACTTTTGGGTATCGTGCTATGCTATGTTTGGTGATTTCTCACCAGGCACGACTATCTCAAGATGACACCGTCTCAAGCACCAAAGTCTTTGACCTCTGAAATCAACGAGTCGCCACCCGCGCCTATACCCAATATGGACGACCTCGAAAGGGAAAAGGAGAACATTGCTCCGCTTCGGCAGGGTCGAAGTGCCTCCGTCCTTTCGGCTCACTACGCAACTGGCGCCGCCTCACACCCCACCACCAAAGATTCTGCTCAACTTGATGCGGAAAGGGCCGCTTTGGAAGCCGAGCTCGCTTCCGTCACAGAAGATACGGATGACCCGTTGGATCCTCATCACCGATATTTGCGATGGCTGCAGGAACGCTTGCCAATGGGCCATAAAGATATTATGCGTGCACTGGAGACTGCCTTGCGGTTGTTTCGGAAGGATGCGCGATACAAAAACGATCCCAGATACTTGAGAATGTGGCTGATGCTTGCCGAAAGCGCTCAAGAGCCGCTGGATGTGTTCAAATATATGAGCATCAACGAAATTGGGGAAGAACAAGGAACGTTTTACCAAGAGTACAGCTCACTGATGGAAAGAAACAAAAGGTACCTTCCAGAATTTCGCTTTCATTTTTCCCCTGGTATTAAGAGGGCTCGAATTTTCCAAAGATGGCTAGAAGCGGATGAAATTTTCCGCACGGGAATAGCGCGTAAAGCCCAGCCCTTGGATCGATTGAAACGCAAGTATGTTCAGTTTCAGCAGCGCATGGCTGCGGCCGAGGCTGCCAAAGAAGCAGGTGAAGCGGAAGGCCTTACTGCTCCCCCACCTGAACCCGAACTGTCACGTCCTCGCACTGCACTCGCCCCGAAGGGCAAATCCACTACTGGTTTGTCAACTCGTGTGTCGGCGTCGTCAGCGTCATCTGCGTCAATGCCACGGGGAGCCAACAAACCAATAAAGGTGTATCGCGATAAGCGAAAAGATACCGAGTGCCTGAAAAATCAAGTATTGCCATCTGCGTCTTCAGCAAATCCATGGCCGGAATTTGGCACCTCAACGTCTCGTAGGAAAGAAAATATCCGTGAAGCCACACGGTGGACTGGATCGACGCTGCCCCAGATGAGGAGATCTCGATCAGTATCAAGAATTCAAGTTTATCGGGATGAGGATGTGAGTATCCACTTGTCCATTGATTTCAATTAAAATGGACGAGTCTTCTGATGAGCAGGTTCTTCAGTCTGAACATTCTGAATCTGGAGGCTCGCCGAGTTCAGCAACGCCCGCTGGAGCATCTGCGTTGAAGGAAAAACGTGTTCGTTCCAAGTCTGGTAAGGTTCACTTATCAAACACTTCATTGTTGACTTGACGTTTTAACCGCGAATATCGCACAGCACCCTCAACAAGGCGATTGCTTCGGAAGTTGGAGACAGCTCCGGACCCACCGAAAGGGCCACTTCCCGAACCTGCAACAGGGGCGCCGGCATCTGGGCCACCCAAGCGTGCTGCAGATGTTCCTCCGCCATCTGTTCCTAATCTACCCAAGCCGTCATTAGAAATCGCAAATCAAATTAAGAAACCCGATGTGCGAAAATTCGACATATCTTTGATCTATGTCGGTGACGATGAATTCTCTTTCGAGGAAATTAGAGCAAAGATGATTGGATTCAAGTACGAAGACATTGATCGAAATGCTGCGCCGGCGCGTGTGGAGAGCGATACTGAAATGGATATGGAGGACGATGAGATAGCACCAGAACTCCCATCGGGTTTCGAAGGGCCAGTTTCACATCTCGATGAAGTTCAGGAGCCCGCTGTTGTCATTCTTGGGAGTGACGGACCTCTTACTACCCCATCAATCCAAATTCCTCGATTCTCTAACGGCCCGACATCTGAGCATCCTCCGAGCAGCGCGTCAACCAAGTCCATGTCTGAATTTACAGCAAAAGCCAAGGCCTACGCCTCACCAACAATCGCAACAAAGGTAGCACAGGCAGAAGTGTTCGCGATGTGGAGTCAGCCGTTGCAGGCTGAATTGCAACAAGGTGGTTGGGACGAAGAGGATGAAACAATTTCGGGCAAGGTATACCGGCCCCAGGGCGGTGGGTCGTCATTTGAGGTATTCCAAGACGATGAAGACGAAGGAACCGTTGCTGGGTTGGCGGTCAGACCGGTGCCGGTGCCGGTGTTCAAAGCCGAGGATGAAAATGTCCCGCCATCGCTTAAATCAATCCTCAAGCGTCGGCCAGAAGACGGATATGTCGTTTCTGAGCGAGCCAGTGACGCTCGGCACTCGGGAGACAGAGCCCCAAGCGGTATGCCTACCCGGCGCAGCCTATCTGCACATTCGTCCCCGTCACTAGACCGCGAGAACGGTAACCCCTTCGTTGACGATGGTCCGCCAGTTGCTGGTAGGAAAGGCTTATTTGCCCACCTCGACAGTGGGAGCCAGTCCCGCTATAGCGACGAAAATGATCCTCGGCCACTGAATGTCGCTCGCGACCAATCGTGGCCGCAGTCCGAAGCGGGATCAGGCTCACAGATGGTGCACCCTTCCGCGCGGCATGGGATCAGCAAAGGCTTGCATCCATCCACTCCTTTTCAAGAAATGCATCGTTCGCAAGATTACTCCGACGATGAAAACGCCGAATTACCGGATGAATGCATGCCAATGACGACTCGTCCGTTGGGATGCTCGACAATCAACAAGCGCCTGGCCAACGCTAAAACCTTTGATTACATGACTCCAATCACGGAAAGAAGCGAAAATGAGCGCACTATGGCCCTAAGCACAATCAGTCGGGCTCACTCTTACGATGCGCACGACCGAACCCTTGATCGAACATGCTTGACTTTTGGAGATCGTACCTTGAGCTCGATTAGCGGTGCGGATATGGATTCCGGGACCAGTCTTCGAAGCGCCGAGTATGAGCCGGAGGGCCTGTTTGCGGCCCGACCGGCTTTTGTGAGGGGCAGCATGGTGGGAATTGGAAGAATCGGGACTGAGCAAGAAGAACCGAACAGGTGTACGGAGGGTCTAAACGTCATACATCCAGACGTGAGTGGATGGAGAGTAGCAGATGATGATGAGAATGCGGACGACGAAGCGGGAGATGATGATGGGAGCATTTTTGGGACGGATGCGGAGGTGGTCGGGGCTCAAAATGGAAGGGCGCGATACGTCCAACAGGCGCATCTTCTGAGAGCCGGGTCTCCGCCACCTTCCGCGCAACTTCTGAGAGCCGTGTCTCCGTCACCCTCCGTTGCCCCAACCACAAAACCAGGCGAGTCTTCCTTGACTGAGTTGCAGAGTTGTATTGAGTCTTGGCAGCCCTTCCGACATGTCGACCATGACAATGCATCCGTTCCGTCAAAAGGTTCGGCCACGCCAAGTGGCGCGAACGAGCATCCATCGCATACAGCGGCAGTGGAATTGGAAAACAGCAAAGAGGATGCTTCAATGCCAACTGAGTCGGCAACCAAACGAATGGAGCCAATTCGGAAAACAACGATTACTATCGCCCCAAGGCCAATAGTGGAAGCGAAACTCTGCGTCCCGAACCCCTGCAATCCCTATGAGCCAGCGGTGATGAACGTACTTATCTCCCGGTTTGATTCCTCTCCATATGAATACCATTTCGATTGCCACGAGAAATTCGGCGGCTACGGCAAACTGCTGGATAAAGCCTCGCGGACAGACCGCAATGGTGGAAGAAACCGAGGTCTTGCCCAAGCCAACCGTGGCGATTTGCAACCCACCTTCATTGAATTTCCCGAGATTGGAAACTACCGCTTGGTCAAGAAGCTGGGCGAAGGGGGATTTGCCAAAGTGTTTTTGCTGCAGAAGAAAGAACCCCTGTCGGACGAGAAAGTTGACTTCCGGAATTACGATTCGGATCCCGACTCGGACGAGGAGAACGGTGGTGACAAATCTGGCGCATCCGATAACAAACAGGATCCCAGGATTTGCGTTCTCAAAGTCCAAGCGCCACCCACTCCGTGGGAGTTTTACATGCTCCACACCCTTCGCTCGCGGCTTTCGAAACGCATCGTAGACTCGATTGTGGAACCCTTGTCGTGCCATTTGTTCAGCGATGAGTCGTGTTTGCGTATGCATTTTGCGAAGCAGGGAACGCTTTTGGACTGCGTCAATATAGCAGCGCAGCAGGGATATGGAGGAGGAATCGGTTCTGTGGCGCCGGCACCCGGTCAAGGAGGTGTGGATGAAGTTCTTGCTGCATTTTGGGCGATTGAGGTCCTCCGGACGATCGAGGCGGTGCATGCGGCTGGGATGATTCATGGCGATATGAAGGCGGATAACGTTTTGGCCCGACTCACCGATGGCGAGGAGGGCGAAGTGTGGGATGTGCTTTACAAAGAGAATGGCGAGTGTGGATGGGCCAATCGGGGAATAACAATTGTGGATTGGGGAACGGCAATTGATTTGCGGATGTTTGAAGATGGCCAACGATTCGTTGTGCCTCCCACGCAGCCCGCAACAGGACGGAGCAGGGCCGGCCGGGGCGCGGATCCGAGCGTTGAGAGTTGGGAAGTCAGGAATGGGGTATCATGGCGGTACGAGACGGATTGGTACGGGGCTGCGGGCATCATTCATGTACTGCTATTTGGCAAGTATATGGAAGTGATTGAGGGAGTCGACGACGCACCTGCACCGGATGGAACAGCCGCTAAAGGGAAACCACGTCCTCGGGTCAAACCGTCAGGAAGCTTCAAACGGTACTGGCAAGTTGACCTATGGCGAGAGGTATTTGATGTGCTGCTGAACAGTGGCGCGCGAAACCAAAGACTCTTGGCTGGGGCACACCCGTCAAATACCGACTCACCCATCGACGACGTTCCGGTAGAGGAATGGATGGTGGGTCCGGGAACGGATTACCGGGCGCTTGAACAAGAGTTTCCCGCGATAAAAGATATCAGAAAAGTCAGGGCCGGATTGGAAAAATGGCTTGTGGGGGTGTCGGTGCGCAGTAGTAAAAATTTGAAGATGTTGTTGAAGAGGGTGGCACAACCGCCGGCCGATGAGTGGGCTCGCGGACGGAAATGATGGGAAGGCTGTGGTTTCCCGAACATTTTGGGTAGTAACAGATTGAATAAGAATAATACATAGCATGGTCAGAATCTGACGGAATGGATGATGTGGCTGCCGCCGTCGGCAAAGGCGGTCTGGCGATTTCAATGTTGGTATCCGGTTGAATGAGGACGCCAAAGCACAGATAACCAAAAACGCTTCAGACAAAAGCTGCGACAAACTATAGAGGTTTGATTTTCAAAATAGGTTGTACAGCCCACCACCCTGTGATAACCAAAACCGCCAAACAAATCAAAATTGAGTATACGCATCCGAAACTTATCGACGATGGAATCAGCATTGTCTGCATCGGACGGAAAGGTAAGTTGTTGTTCTTCACAGAGAAATGACAAAATGAAGAGGGCTCATGCCAATGTACCGAATAAGATGCCGCATAATGCGTTGCCACCACGTATGCAAATGGCACCCATGTTCTTCGATTCCACCCATCAAAGGCCACCATAGTCCACGCAACATGCAAAAAGATAAATATACAAGTAGTTACCGCTACCAGGAGCGTTTGAAGACAATGCGTCAGTGACATCTGTTTTTGTGGGCGAATGGGACGCGCTTTTCGGTCCTCACCCCCAATAAAAAAGACGTCCGCCCGTGGACAGGAATTACAAACTAGGATCGCCGGGCCCCCCGATTCCGCCAGCGACGTGATGTACGTTATGACACCGCTCATTAACCCAAACCCAAATCCGCTCACTTGATGTACGGGCTATGTCAGATCCCGGACTTATATTGTAGGACCAAGCACAGGACTCACCAAAGGTATGATTGAACCAATTCAGCGGCGAGTTTGGATTCGCCGCCACCATATTCAAGCCTTTTTCCGCCTTACTGTCCATAAGAAGACAACGAATGATGAATATGAATGGAATTATCATCGGATCCCGCCTGTTGCGAAACTAGGTGCCGGGAGGCCTGGACATACCTTAACAGCCGGAAAAACAAGTACCTCCCCCCCTCTTGAAAAGCTACGCTAAAGAGTATGGTACCAAAAGGTGGTGGTTTCGATATGTACCATAATATCGAGGAAGCGAGAATGGATATTAACCAAAAGAATGCACTTTGGAAAGAGGTTCTGCGTGAATACGAATACTGAGGGTTGGACGTGCAGAACTTCAGAGTACCTCGTCATCATCAAGAGGACGAGTTGTGCATTTCTGGCTACATAGAGGAGAAAGACGGCTAGAGCTGCCCCGTAGGCTGTTAGGAAGCAACCGAAGAAGCTTGCCAAGGTCATTTGGGTTGGAAATTGGTCCAGTACACGAACAATGCGCAAGGTCAACGAGGAGAGGCAATGGTGCGGCGTTTTGTCCGAGACCTGGCTTGCGCCACTTGGGATTCTGAGGCGGACACGAACTCATTGGTCTCATTGGTCTCGCATTCATCGTGCTTGAACGTCCAGCTTGAACTTTGTACATACTAGCAGCGCGGGCGCCCCTTTTCCAGTGTTCCGACTCTGGCCGTCATTTTCACAAGTCATGCGAACAAGCAGCGAGTTAAGGTGAGGATGTACCTCTGACCTGCCTGCACGACACCGCGACAAACCCGCCCTTTTGTACAATGCCAGACGTGGGTGGGAGGCCCTATTTAAGGACCCGTTGCTGTCCATGGATAAGGTCAAGGCGAAAGGTTTTACTGGGGCAATTACAGACGACGACCTTCGCAGTCTGTATTGGAAGGTGGGATGGACGCGCCAGCACTTATGTCAAGCCGGAGCACCTTCGACGAGGCACGCCAGACGCTCACACGATTCTTGCTAACGTGGATCAGATATACCTGGAGTACCTTCCTAGTTTGAATCCCGACGCGTGGCCATTGATTCTTGCAAAGGAGCGTCAGGGTTACGAAAACCTGAAGAAAAAATACATTTTTGATCCCAACAAGGCGTCGGAAAACAATGATTGGACATTGAATAACCCGCTGAGTTTGGCAGAGGAGGTTGTTTCACTTTGCGACTGTGACATGGCAGTGCGATGTTTTTATACGAACATAAGCTTTCCCAATGTAGAGTCCATGGACACAGTATTTCAAAGACGCCGAGCTCCAAAAAGTGATTCGCCAAGATGTTGAACGAACGTGAGCTACTCGTCCGTTACCAGCAGGAGATTGAACGCTTGATTTTTACAAAGTTTGATAGATTTCCCGATCAACCCATATTCCGCACGTCGGAGGTCCAATCCGTCATGTCGGACATCTTATTTGTCTGGTGCAAGCTCAATCCTGATGTGTCTTACAGACAAGGCATGCACGAGCTACTTGCTCCCATTCTTCTGATCGTGGAAAGGGATAAACTGGACCCGAAGGAAGGCAGGGAAAGGTACGTCCCTGTGATTCAAGCAGCACATATATTGTCCTTACTTAGTCTGTAACCTGCCAGTCTTGACCCCGTCATGGTCGCGACATTCGATCCAAAGTATGTCGAACATGACTCTGCCGTCCTATTCTATCGGATCATGCGGTCCGCCAAACCCTGGTTCGAAGTTGGCCTAGATACGCCAATAAGAAAACCAGCGCGGGGAATCAAGGGATCAAAATACGGGGAACATAGGGGCGAAGTTGAGGTGGATAGCCCATGAGTCGATTTAGGTTTTTCAAAGAGTCATTACTGACTTGACACCGGGGACGGCCAGAATAAACCCATCCCGATAATTGCAGTTTGTCGGAGGGTGCAAAACGAACTGTTGAAGGTGCTGGATTATGAGCTTTTTCAGCATTTGGAGAAGCAAGGGATAGAACCTCAGCTATATGGACTGTAAGTGAATGATCTCACTGCTCCGATGCCGTTTTCTTGTCGCTAACTGCCGAGGGCAGGCGCTGGCTACGTCTTCTTTTCGGTAGGGAATTCCCCATTCCAGAACTTTTCCACCTGTGGGATGGCATATTCGCGGAGGATCCGAATTTGGGCCTCGTCGAGTGGGTGTGCGTAGCTTTGTTGGTCTACCTTCGGAAAGATTGTAAGTGAAGTATCATGATGTCGTCGTCCTGCTGTGCTAGTCTCCTAATTTGGTAACGGTACATAGTGGTCGGAAGCGATTATGCGATGACAATGCATCGTCTCATGAAGTTCCCGTCAATGGACCAATTGGGAACCACCGTCTCCCAATTTATTGACAGCGCGAAAGGTCTGCGTCAACGATATGCTCAACGCGCCCTATTGCTCGCATCCAATAGCGGCAGACCAGCCCAACCCACATCACAAGGTCAACCCATTGAGCCTGTCGCACGTCCGTCATCATCGAGAAGACCACATGTGCCTTGGCTCAACCACACAGACCGCCAAGTATTCACTCCAGTTCCTTCGCCCGCTGCCCCGAGCCAAGAGCCGAGGTCGCCTAGCAGCCAACGAGCGTATCCCCCAGTGTCGTACCCACCGGTAGCAACTGGTAGCCCCAGGGATGCTCGGCGGAACAGCGCAGGGTCCGGGAAGCAGTCGGCCTCATCACCGGTACCCTCTCCTCCGTTATCGCCAAAAAGCCAACCCGATGCTCATAAACCGGACCAAGTCCAGGTGCACATGGCACACCTCACAAAGCAGCTGCAACACTATCGTGAACGTGATCGAACTCTTGTGAAAAAGATTGAGCGCACTGTAGGAATTTTGAGGGACATCCTTAGAACAGAAGAAGGGGTTCAGGTTGTGAGAAGAGCGGCAGAGATCGAAGGAGTCGTGGCGGAACTCGTTGCTGTAGCGGGAGAGCTGAAACCACCTTCCATTTCGGACGGCGGTGGGGATAATCCGGCGCAAGCGCAGATTGGGAAGCTTGAGGCTGAAAGCCTGGTTAAAGGACCAACCTCTGCCGTGGGCTCAGATAAAGCTACGTTCGACGCAATGAACGCAGCGGACAAGATGGAGTCGCGGAACTCACAGAATGACCCCACGCCGGCAGTACCGGCACAATCGGTTGCCCTGGCCGTTAACCCGACCGATGCACTTTTAATACCGAAGCCGAGTGATTCCTCGTCATCTCCACCGAATGCACTCGCAACAGCCCCACCAGGGAAGCCATACCCACGTTGGGGATCGTCCGCGGAGATTCGCAACTCTCCCGCGCCATCTCCTACCATTTCGATCTCGTCCACGTCTGGCAGCACCACCCAAGGATACTTCCTTGGCAAACCAGGTGGCCATAATCTCCCGTCCGCGGCTTCGACCACCAGCAGCGCATCGGATTCTGGCTCAGCAGTCCTGCGACCCAATACACCTGACCCCTGGGCTACCGAGTCCACCGATGGGACAGAAGACGAGGTATTGGCGGACGTGTTTGAAGATCCATGGGCCGATCATGGCGATGGAAGAACCGGTGGGACGGGTGTCGGAGCGGGTGGGAGGAGAAAGGGGAGTTCGTCTGATATCAGGCATGGAACCGGCGCAGCGGGGGGTGATCTCCAGCGGAAATCAAATCCACCTAGCCTTGCCCGAGTTCCTCCGGCGCAACAGACGCGTGCAGTGGAGGCGACAGCGCCCGTACAAGCGGTCGAACCGGTTCATAGCGTTAGCCCAACATCACCGAGGACTGCTAGAACCACTTTGAAATCCAGAGATCCTCTGGGAGCAGGCTTCGCTGTGGGTGGAGGTGGTGGATTGACTGTTCCTCAGCGTTCCGAAGTGAAGGTGGATCCATTATTGCGGTCTTGAGGTTTTGGGGGGAAATTCTTTACATGTACAGAGTTTTGTTTGGCACAACTTTTTCGCTCCTTTTGTACAATGTTTGTGTTGCCGCAATCATATCCGCGGATTGCAGCCTGTTACCTGTCTCACCACTCATACAAGAGATGTTCTTTGTCCAAGGGAGGAAGTCGCGATCCCTATCTCAGGTTCAGTTCCACCTTCCTCACACCTGTAGACACGATAGCCAAGATGGTTACGGCGATTGACTAGAAAGTACAGCTCGAAATCAAATGGGATTTTCCCGCACAGGTTCGAATCCTGCTCGTGTCGGTGGCGATCCTAAATATCCTCCCGTCAACTCGGAGTGGTGATGCCACGGAGGGTTTGTTTCTCGTTTTTTGTGTTTTCTGTTTAAAAAAAGTGATTTTTGTTTTGTTTGCTGTTATAAAAGCGTGCTCTGTTGAAACGTGGTGTGATGTCGGGCAGCAGGACAAGAATTGGTGGAGATCCGCAACCCAAATAAACTTTCCGTCGTGCGCAAGATTTTCGTTGTTGGTCTTCCACAATTATTTACATCACAACATCCCAGTACGACAATCCCACCCGCCTTGTCACCGCCCCAATTGCAGCCCCCGCTGACGCCCTCGACAAGCTCATTCTTTCAAAGAGCTGTGGGAGGGTGGGTTGACGTTGTCGTTGTCCTTGTGGATGTGGCACGGCGGATGGTGGGTGGGTGGATGGTGGTGATGGCACCGCGGGCGGTGGTGGCGCTGAAGAGTTCAAGGATGACCGTGGAGAAGTTGATGGAGCGGGTATGAGGTATTGGCGGATGGAGAGTTGGCGGAACGTTGTTCTCGGTCGGGGATGTGTGGTTGAGGAGGTCATCACTTGCACCGAATCTCGTTTGTGAGCAGATGGTTTTGCGAACGGAGGGGAACGCGTCCTCCAAGCGTTGCTTAGGTAATCCGTCACACAGAATCGCTTTACGGTTTATAAACTTGCCGCTCGACTCGACATTTTATTCGTCTCTGCCCGGCTAGCTCAATCGGTAGAGCGTGAGACTCTTAATCTCAAGGTTGCGGGTTCGACCCCCGCGTTGGGCTCTTACGTTACAGTGTTCTCAGAAGGTAGCACCTTCTGAAAGTTTTTTTATGTTTCCTTCTGGTTGAACTTTTTGGCATGTGGGACCGGTAATTCAATGGCCGACAAAGTGTGCGTTCATTTATGAGCGAGTTGCATGAGCCTGGTTGCTTGAGCTTGTAAAGATGCGTGAGTAAGATTTCTTGCCCAGGCTACTAGTACTGTAGTTGCTGATCCGATTGGTATATTCCAAAACACACGACGCCTCTCCCGTTAAAAATGAACATATAAACAAGAAATGGATAACGATAACACCGATTGATGCCGCCCCGCCCCATAACGCGTCTCTTCCGATTTCACAGCCCGACCACCGCTTCCTCCTTGGATTCATTCCACTTGATCAACCGAGCGTCAATCACTTCCAAATCCAACCTCAAAAGCCCGCCACCGCCGACCGCATCCTCGTGCCCATGGGTTTCTCCACCAGGTAACGCCGCGACAAGCGACAAGCGCGGAAAAGTTGAGGCATCTTCGACGAGACCGTTTGCGTTAACGCATACTCTATTGCACCGGCGCGGGGATGGGGATACCATTGGGCTCGGTTGTGATTGGTACGGAACCAGGCGAATCAGATCCGTGACCGTCACGTAAGGAGCCGTTTGGGAGGGGTTGGAGTCTGAGGCGGGAAGGTAAATGTATGGTGGAGAGTCAGACTCGCGGTGTCTGGTAGAGAAAAGAGGAAGGTTTTAGAATGAAACTATAAATTGTGCATCGCCTTTTCACACGTTAAAAGCAGATATGACTTACGGTTCGTGACCACCGTCAAGCAGCCGCTTGGCGACCCGCCCCCTCCATTTTTGATGCCTGGGTCTCCCTTCTGTATTCTTGAATAGCGCGTGCAACTTTGCAATCTGCGCCCTGCTTTCTTTGGAAAGGCCCGACTCGGCCGACAACACGTCCAACAACTCTGTAAAGTTCCCGTCCAGCGGTAAAGGAAGGGACGATGTGTCGACCACCGTTGAAGGAAGAGAGAACGGCACGAGGGACCTTTCCTCGGGGTAAGATGAGGATGGAGGAAGTGCTAGAGGTCGTGGTGATCCATCAAGGTAGCGACCGGCCGCAGCCTCACTACTTATCGACGAGAAAGCTTTCCCGGCAATGTGTCCGTGTCCTCCCGCGTGCGGACGTATTGATCCAGGGAAGAATAACATAGCAAACGAAAAGAGGAAGACCTGATGACAGGGGGAGGTATGGCGTCAGTGACATTTTCGCACACACCGAAGCGGCAATTTAGTGCTAACGATAAGTATCGAAACCAACCATAAAAACAGCGCCAACGGTTTTCTTCTTTGGCGGTTCCAAAAATGCATCCATTGAAGGCCTGCGTTTCGAGGGCACCGCCAACCGCATTGTCGGATCATAGTCAATTGCAACCCTAAAGCCGTCCCCTCCCCGTCCCCTTAACCTTTCATTCTCATCCATCAACACGCGATTTGTCTGCTCTAATTCGAGTACTTTGTGCCTCAATAAATCATTCTCCGCCACAAGCTGCTGAGCAAGATTCTCAAGATTTTGTAAATGTTCCCGCTTTCGTCTCCGTGATTGATCAGCTGCTTCACGGTTCTTGATCATACGCTCGTGTCGTTTGTTTGCAGCTATTTGCTCCGGTGTTAGCGCTGGTTCCTTTGTGGTAGAGGATGTCGAGGAAGGGCTCGCGTTCCCAGGTTGAGTACTGATACTGACAGGGTTGACCGTATTCGCCGCATCTGACTTTGACTCCTCCTTCTTTGGTACAAGAGTCGGGAAGGCAGCAAAATTGATCTTCACAGTAGGTACCGTGGACACGGCGGCATTAGGAGATTCATCGTCTTCTTTTTTGACTGATACCAAGCCTGCGTCTATGTATGAACAAGAACCCACATTAATATTTGAACCAACGCATATACCAATGAATAAAACCTACTGGAAGGTTTCCCCGGAGCCTCTGCCTTCTTTCTTTTCCCCGTCCGCCTCTTTGACGGCTCGCTCAGCAGTGCCCGACACGCATCCGCCGTCCCCGACTCCAACACGGCGCTCACATCCAACACTTGTGCGCGTGTGTCCACCAGAGGCGCAGGTGGCGGCGAGGCAAACAATGCATCACTCAGAGGAGATGACGGCGATTTGACAATCCCCAGATCCACATTCTGACCCAAAAAGGCGGGGAAGCTGTGAAGAAGGCTGTCCGGATCGGACTCTGATCCAGGATCCATCCGCCATGTAGTTGTGGGTGGGGATGCGGTTTGAGACGGGGAAGAGCAGGAGGCTAGAGAGTCGAAAAGTAGGCTTGGGCTGGAGGGTGCGAGAGGTAACTTTGACCCAGCGGGATCTGCCGAGCCTTCCGACAGACAGTCTTCATTGATGAAAGAGCGAAGGAGCTCGTCGTCGGCAGTTGTGAAGGAGAGAAGCGGATCCATATTGGCCAATTGGCTGATTCGCACACGCGTAGAACAGTATGGGAGCACCGTTTTGGCCTTCAAGCAAAGCGTGTGCAGCCAAGGGGTGTCAACTGCGTCGGTGAGAAAACAATTGCGAAGGTCACGCCCTGTTTCAAAGCGAGGGAGTTGACGGGACGATTGCGTGTGGGACAGCTAGAGTGTTTGTGAGCGTAAGCGTGAGAAAGAGGAGAATTTGGTTGGCAATGAGATCAGGCAGTGAACACCCAAGCGCCAGAAGAAGGGGGCGATGGAAGTGGGCGGAACTTCAATCCGAGTTGGCGGGCTGAGGGCTTGGCCGGAAAGCCTCAGTCAAGCCTCAGGGGCCGCCGATAGATTCGCCATGCAGTCCTCGATTGTGCAACATCAGAGCACAACCACCACCATGCACCAGATGCACCATCCACCAACCAGATCACCCAAAACAACCACCTGCAGTCTGCACAACAACCACCACCGCCCAACTCGTCCGACAGAAGAGGATTCCCGTCCGATGCGCGAGGCATTTCCTTTACCATTATTCCTTGATGTAAATTCAACCACAGGCTTCCGTGCGTTTATCCCCCTTGGAGGATCTATTCGGCGCGGATGTACCTGCTGAATTGGTGCATGGAGACAAAGTGGAAGAACAGTGTGTGGGAGAACGTTTTCACGACAAGCAGCACCGACGGTGGCGCAGGCGATCACGTAATGGTATCCACTCAGGTTCGACGTGCCATCGTCGGATCAAAAGAGCTGTGGCCGGAGACGAGCAGGAATACCAAGATCTTTTGACCAAGTGTTCTCGGTCCTTCAATTCACTGCATATACTGGATGTGAAGAAACGAGTCCTTATTTGAAACAGTGGAGAGGAAAGGTATCTAGAAGACCTCCATGAAATACGACGGATGCAAGCATCCAGAACATATGCCATCGTAGCCTGCGCAGACCATGCGGTTTGAACGACCAGCTCCGTCAGTTCCCAAGAGGTCCCAAAGCGAAAATGGGAGTAGTGTACACTGCTCCTTGAAGAGCAAACACGTTGCATTTGCGGTGTCAGCCGTTCTCTGCGAACCTCGAAGGTCGGTTGGTTGCAGGAAGTTTGTGAACAACCTATTAGAAGCCATCAAAGCGGGATCCACACAAAAAATAACTAGATAACAGATTCGGTGCTAGTCGACGATTATCACCGTGGTCTTGCAAAACACGAGATGTGCTATTGAAATCAATTTTTTACATGAAGCGTTTCATATAAATATCGCGAATATGCAAAGAAGCATCACACCCACACCCACAAAGGGAGAGGGAACCAGAATTAAGAAACTCCGTAACCTACCGACCGTCACCCAATCACAGCCTCACACAACCCCATCAACATGATCCCAAGTACCACCCCAACGCTCACAACCTTCTTCC
>JADGKA010000654.1:0-16357 GCA_027604605.1 Borealophlyctis nickersoniae
GTTGATGCCGGAGCCGATGTCGGTGATGACGTGGTGGGACGGGTATCTGGCCTGGAGGAGTTCGACTTGTCTTTGGAGTTCTTTTTCTTGCTTTTTGCTTGGGACCCTTGCGTAGATGTAGGATTGTCTTTCTTCGGGGGCGGAGGGGGTGGAGGCACAGGAGTGCTGCCTCGGGCTGTATGAAGAGGCATTGTAAAGGCGATGTTTGACGATGCCCAGACTGCGAGAACATGAAAAAGGAGGTTTAGTCAGAAAGGAAGTTGTGGGACTGAGAGTCACAAACGTTCAAGGGAGAGTGTTGGATACCTCATAGGTCAGAAACTGGGTCTCAGACAACCGCCGCAACGCCGCTGGCCCAAAGAAGACCACGGAAACGAGGAAGGAGGTGTAGCAAAGGTGTATGGGTGTATGGGGAAGAAGAAGGTGGTTGAGTTGGTCCACGATACAAAAGCGTTTATATAGGGCAGGCTGATCACGTGCTGAGAAAAAAAGTAATCAAGTTCGGTCATTGGCTGATTCTGATCACGTCTGATCAGGCGCAACCCAGCGGTCGTTGGTTGCCTTTTTTGCAATGATGGAAGAGATGGCTTAGAATACCCAGCCACGCCAGCCAGCCACTAACGCGCTTTTTTCAGTGCGTCCTGAACGCACTTACATCGCAGTGAAGCATGTCATTTGGATTGGTGGAATTTACGACTGGACGTTGTTCACGCTTGGCACGTCCATTACGAGGAAATGGCATAACAGTTGGAGGGGTGGGAGAGGAACACCATCTCCAGACTGGTCACGAAATAGAATTCCCAAGCTATGATGCCACCCACTAATCCTTGATGCGCTGCATGAGAGATTTAACCTCAAAAGTTTGAATATAGAGCCCCAGTCCAAAGTTCCTTATTTGGCAATGATACTAATACAAGGCTATATATTGGCTCATCTTACCGACAAAAGTGGGACAAAACGCATCCGAATGTCAAACTCGCGGTAGCAACGCTCTCTACGAATCCAGATACTCCGCCGATGATTTAATACCATTCAAAGGTCTCGGTGCTTCTGTCATCTCCTCCTTCCCAGTCCCCTCCACATCCGTCTTTCTATTCGCCTCAATTTCAAAGTGAAGACTTCTGCTGCGATTTCGTGTGCCCCTGGACAGCATGTCCAATAAAGGTCGCGTCGTCAACACCGCCATCGCGGCCTCGGCGTTGCCCTCGTACCGCGTAAAAACAACCTGGAGCAGCGGGTCGCGTCGCGCAATGGCCGCCTCAATTTGAGGTAATGCATCCCGTGGGAGGGGTTGGGCGTTAAGTTGGGACGTTAGAGTGTGGGCAATTTTCTGGGATTGCCATAGATTTGGTTTAACAAAGGAGTCATAGCAACAACGAGAGGACGAGTTGTCGAGTTGTCCTTACTTCATCCAGAATATTACGGTCCAATGCTAATCCGCTCAAATGCGATTTCAGCTCTTCGTCGTCCATAGAGCCATCAAATGCAAACAATCGGATTAACCGGTTCTGGAGGTTTGCTCCAGGCCGCTTTTTAAGCACTCCGTCCGGGTAGAACCTTGTTTTCCACCAGCAAATATTGTGTTAATCAGCAATCTCATTCCCACCACCCGTGGTAACAAAAACAACCCAAACGGAAAACCAACCATCTCTTCGCCGCATAAAGCGAGACGGCAATCGAAAGCCACCCGACAATCACACCCTGCCACACCGGAATATGTCTCGCCCTCCCGATCGCACTCATCAAAGTCGCCGCAACAAAGTATGGAATCCATTGGACCTTACACGGGCGGAACCAGAGCACGACGACGATCACGAGGATGTTCACGGCCAGTATAAATGAGATGTGTGGCCAGGGGTATGGAGGTAAACATGCGTTGGCGATGGAGATGACGAGCAGGGCTGAGATTTAATCCTTTTTAAGTGAGATAACCGTCTCGTAACCAGAGATTGTTCCGTGGACGCACCGGTGACATTCACAACGCAATACCAAGGGCTGTATTTGATGTCCAGACCCTGTTGTATTTCCTAGATATGTTTATCTGGTGAATAACCATGCCCTTTCAAACCGGCAGCACATCGGGACGCACACCCATTACCTCCCAAAAATGGCTCGTGCTCAATCCCAAGGGCAGGAGGAACAGGAGCATCACGCCACTCCCAATCGCAGCCGGCCAGTGTTGGGGCGTCCAACATTCGTTGTTGCAATCTGTTTGAGAAAAGAAGCCCAAGTGAATCGTCAAAAACCACCATCGTGTCGTCCTCAATACTTTGGTTTACTGTACCAGAGCCCAAAAACACAGCTGGTCCACCGTCGGTTCCATTTCTCCCGCTGTTGTACATGCACACCCCGGTTCTCATCAAGGATGACACCACCGGTATGAATCCTACACCTCCCAACAACGGCAGAAGCACTGTCGCAGGAGAGATAACGTATCGACCCCAGTTGCTCTTAACGAATCTTTGCGCAGATTTTGTCGCAAATAGCAGAGCTGTACCAGAACGAAGTAAGTCTCGCTCATCAAGTGTGCTCCAAACTGGAAGACAACAGGTGGACGCAACCAACCATACAATATCCACAGAGACGCCAAAACCCATATCGGATACAGGTACCACCACGACGTCCACCCGCTCACCATCTTCTTCATGACGCTGAAGAAACTCGACGCCCATTGCGGCCAAAGCGAGTCCCCGAAATCGATCACGCTGAATTGGAAAACGTGGATCAGGATTTCAAAGAGGCCCAAATCTGGCAATGTTGGAGAAAGACGTGTGGGTTAGACATCAAAATCTGCAGTATTAAAAAAAACATAATGGTTTTTGCGGCCTCGCCATGCCCACAATTATTGAACGTGGGTCTGATTTTGGTTAACGGTGCGCCCGGTTTGGAGGCTATAACGGAGCGTCGGGCACTTCGTTGAGATTGCGCCTTGAGTCGCCATCGTGAAAATCCGAGGGAGACGAGGCATTCGACGACCATTAGGATGATCAGAGTCAGCATGTACGGGAGTCCTTATCACACGAGGTGGAAGTCAGTACAAAGTAGCGGAGGAACACATGGAGTCCGCAACAGGGACGAGGGTTCGTTTTGTCGTACCGTGCGGAGCAACAGCCATGTTCGCCTTCAAATCGCTCAGCATGCCGTTGGATTGCTTTAATATGTCCTCGCAGGTGTACACGCACGTCATACCGTCCCGGGACAGACTCCCGCCTTTTGGACACCCTGCAGCGGTGAACGTAGATTGAGGTGAGATTCTGTACGCCGTTGCAGTTAACTTTCGATTCTGAGAATTGCTGCGCACCGAAACGAGCGTCCCAAGATGGCATTATCCGCATCAAGGCGGTTGAGTACTCCGTAGGTGCGACGGCGACTGATGTTCCATTCTAATGTTTTTTGCGGAGTCGGGAGTTATGTGCGGGTGAGGATCAAAGGAAGATCGGCAAGAGGCAGCTCACTTGATATTGTATAAGCACAGGATCGGTGCCGACATTTTGATGATTCCGCGAAAACCAAATATTTCCATAAAACGTCTGCACCTTTGCGGAAAAAAACCCGCTGCGAGCCATCGAGTGGGTATGGACGGATATCCATAAAAAAGCGGTCAGCTAATTATTTATTAATAAGTTGAAACGACATCAAGCCCGCTGTTTTTCCGTTGCCATACCTAGTAATAACAAGCGGATCAAAACTCCCCGCAAACTCCAGCGCCAACTGCAACACCAACCCACTCGCCGCTCCGCTAGCGCTCAAATAAGACGGAGGCACATTGTTAGCAGATGTGTAAGCCTCGGTAAAATTTGCCGATGATTCAAAGAGAGGGTCTTAACGAGTGGTTAGCCAATCAATGTGTCGCTACCCTCATCTCGGTGGAACGTTACCTGAGTATTGCAGACTGTGGTGCCACTAAGAACATGGTTTCACTGAAAGTGGAATCTGACTGAAGGGGAAGGGAAGAGGGACTTACCATACTTTGGGACATGAGGTACTCGGCGGCGACGGGGCCGACGTTCTGGACAAAGTTCGATGCGCTTGCGACGGTGATGTAGACGCCTGGCCAAAAAGAAAGTGGAATATTACGTCCATGACTGCGCCCTGACCATCGCAACTCCATGATCTGTCCGAGGTACCTTTGTAATCGATTTTCAACTCTGCTAGCAACTTTGCAAGCGCCTTTACACAGTCGAACCGGTTACATTCCAAAGCACCGAAGCACCGCAGGGTTGACAGATGGGACGCAAGGAAACTAACCTCGGCTTCAGCAGCATTCGACGCGATGCCCAAGAACACATCAGTGGTATCCGACCGCATTTTCGCAAACTGCTCTCTCCAAAAGTCGATAACATTGGTGGAGTTTTTGGAAAAGTCGGTCGAGGACCATGTGGCGTTGTTTGACTAGACGGCGCGACGGTGGGCGTTAATGTTCCAGTCATTGCCATACTCCCCCATTTCCTTTCAAAAGCAGTCTCGATCAACCATACCACAGTAAACCCATACGTCTGAGCCCACAACCCCGTCGCCGCTCCCACCGCCTTTGTCGAAATCGACCCATCCGCAATCAACACCCCCGCCCTGTCGTACCCATTCACCCCGAAAAACTTGAAAAACGATTTCGCGTACACGTTGACGGGGCCGTACACGCCCCAGGTGTATTTAAGGGAGGTGGTCCATGCTGAGGGGGCGCCGGTGCAGCATTGGACGTTGATCATGCGCACGGATTCGAGGTAGGAGACGACGGGGGTTATGTGGGCGGCGTTGCCTGTTTGTGGGGTGTCGATGTGTACAGGGCGGGTTTTGATATGAGAGGAAGAATGCAAGGAAAGGTATCACGTACCGCCAATCACGAAATCGACTTTATCTTCTTCAACCAGTTGTTTTACGCGAAGGGGGGCGAGGGTGACATTTGACTGCGGGTCGCGGTTGACGATGACCACCTACATGACAAACAAATCAATTCCACACATCGATTCGAAGGCGCCGTACCGTAACCCCCGCACCGGCTCGCCAGGCGCGGAAACCGTGGAACCCACGTCCACCTACCGGATGCGAAACATTCCCCACAACAACCCCACCCCGCGCATTCACGACCGCCGCCCAAAAATTCAATCCGTTGGCCGAATCCCCATCCGCGAGACTGTGCGACCCAACCGAGGAAAAGTACGTCCCGATACGGATCGTCGCGTGCACTGGCGATGGTCCACAGATGGCGAGAACCGTTACGATCACTTTACCAACCGCCGATGGAAATATCGCCACCATCTACGTCTCTCGCACAAAAAACTTGTGTTTGTTCTTTTGCGGTTTTGATGCTCCCGAATGTCTGGGAGGGCTGGGTAGGGGACAAAGAAAACTGGTCTTTTATAAAGTATTGGGAAATCGATCCTGGGCGGGTGCACGCCCATGTTGTCATCGCTTTGTGTTGACCAACCCTCTCGCCAAAGGCATGGTACCATACCCAATTTTTACCACGGAGGGTATTTAGTACTTTTGTTTATCAACCTAAAAACCAATAATGGGGTGCTATACCTGGTACACTTTGATACTTCAATGCGCGATTTTGGCTGGCCATTCGGATACCCATATCGAGTCTTTGATCGAGCGCGGGAGAGGGCGCGCACTTTCATGCCCCTTGGTGCATGTGTTGGTTAGCCCTTCCTTCGCACCTAGAATAAAACGAGGATGTCATATTCGTGTACGGTAGAATCCACTGCCTGATCTGTCTTTGCCCGCCGGAGAGATGGTTCGAGCAACGTGTACGCTCATGGTCGCACTTGCGGTGGGGGCTACTGTAGTATTGTGGTTAAGGTTGTGCGGCGGCATGGAAATGTGTAAGGGCCCATTTTGGAAATGGTTTCTGCAAAAGAAGGGCGGCAAGATATTTGACGAAGCTTGCTGGAACGCTTACTAAATAAAGGATAAATTGCTACTATATGATCAAATACATGGACAACAACCCCACTACGCCCCGCACTATCCACGCCGTCACCATCCCAGCAGTGGAGGACGACAGACCCCCGTTATCAACGAACCCATCCGGCAGAGACATGAGCACCAACGGCAGCGCTGACGCCTGTTTTAGGGGGTTGGCACTGATGACAATCTCCCCCGTTGCCGACTCCAACACAAACTCTTCCGCCGCGTTTGACACGTCCGTAGTCCATGCGAACCATCGGACGGTGTACGTCTCGTTACCCGTCAGAATGGGTAGCGACTCGGGAGGGGTTTCGTATTGCGTCCTGGAGTCGTAATCCGGCAAGGGAAATGTCCCGTTCAAGGTAGGGACCATATATCTGTGCTTGTTCTGGCTCACTATGATGTTTCCGGGGACGGTGCTGAATCCGAGGTACGGGATGGCTGCGTTTTCCGAACGGTTTTTGCCGGCTCCATCGGTTTGCAGGAATATCCTGATACCCGCCTTGAGGTTACGGTGCAAGTCGTCGCATCTGTAACCCGGTTGTCCGAGGTAGTTAACATCTGCGCAGGATGTTGCGGCGGTGCGGGGATCGCTGGACCGGTTTGGGTTGAATCCGGCGGGTGGAGTGTTGTTCCAGAAGGTTGCGGTGTACAAGTAAGGGGTTCGGAGTGTGGTGAAGTTATTTGGGTTGGAGAGGCGGAAGATGATGTAGTCTCCCTGCTTGATTTTGAGGGTACTGCCGTCCGAGGTGCATGTTGAGTTTGGTCCCGCCGTGCAGGCGTCGAGGGCAGAGGACGGAGAAACGAGGAGTAGGGATATCAGTGCGAGAGATGAGACTAGAAAGTATTATAATTCGATCAATGGAGGGATCAGAACTTGCACAAAGATGCTCTAAGTTCAAATGGCGCGCACAGTTTGTGAATGGAGACAACATTGTGCTGAATACTTAATTTTCGGGTAGACGATAAATTGGATTTTTGCAAGTAGCTTTATACTTGTGGCAACACATCCGTTTGCGATGGAAGTGTTTTAACAAGTCGCCAACTCGACGGTCGTTCAGCGGCGACGCGTTTCAGTTGGATACCCCGGATACCTCCTTGCACTAGCTTCATTGGGAACCCCTGGAACCCATTGGACCCCAACTCCGTCCCCATGCAGCAGCGAACATGATTCCTGCTTTCGTCTCTCCAGAGCAGCTTCCTTCCTCCGGTGGACAGCCATCGGAGTTTATATTGCAGTGTGCAGATGAGGGGGTTGGCAGGTTCGCGGTGACAAGAAGGTGGACGCGTCCCGGGTGCGGTGCCAGGAAAACAGAGGAATGGGACGCTTTTTGTTGACCTTGTAAGTACACAGGAAATTTCACACGACTGTCGGACCTGATGATGCTGCGTTTGGGTCAAGATACGGAACGGTTGCTGGGATTTTGATGCATGCGCATCCATTTCTTAGATACCGGTAGGTCCTCCTTTAGTGGATTTACGGCTTTTTCAGATGCCGTTGAGGAGCTTTACAAACAGGAAGAGCCGGAAAAAAAACAAAATCATTCCTTACTAGTGGTTTCGAGGAGGTCCACAAGCAGGAGGAGCCGAAAAACAAAATGGTATGGTAATGTGGTGACCGGGGTTCGAATCCGGCACCATCAGGGAGGAGCCTCGAAGGCATTATCCAAAGGACCACGAGGTCGAGACGGGTCCTGCCTTGCCCAATCGACTACACCACTTTTTTTTTTTGATCTTGACGTGCACACTAACTTATATAGCTTATTTCGTCAACCTGAAGCAACATTTTATGCCGGGCGTCCGTACAAGCGTTTTGTGCCAGCGACGTATCTCACCATCCTATACCTGGTATAACGAGCAGCACACGCCATTGTCGTAGTCTTCCGCGTCATTTTGCCCTTTACATTCATTGGCTTGAATGGCCTATATAAACTCAGCAGACGATACAGCCAACGGACCTTAAAATCAAAAAACCTAGCCCAAGTGCCAAAAATCATGAACGTCTCCAAAAAGAATCCCTTCGGTATATTTTCAAGTTCTGCAAGCGTTTTTCAACAAAGCTCACAGGCAACCTACGCCTCCTTAATAAGTAACATGATCGGCACATGATCACTCGCTCCATACGCTTCACTCCTGATCTCCGACTCCACCACCCTGTCCATGAACGCGGACGAAACAACAAAATAGTCTAACCGCCATCCAATTTGTTTTTGTCTGCAGCTGAACCTAAAATTCGGAAGCGACGAGTATAAGCGTGTTGGACCATATCAGAACCACTCATTTCCGAACCGTACTTGAAGGAAAAGTATGTAAAATTCTTGGTATTCGGGTGGAAATGGCGCCAAGTATCGACAAGCTTGGGCTCCGTGGTGATGATTCGTTCGAAATCCGCGCGCTCTTCTGGTGTGAATCCAGGGGTTTTCTTATTTGTTTTCGGGCGGGCGAGATCGATTTCCGTATGTGCCACGTTCAAATCTGTGACGAATCAGGAGAAAAGTCGTTGGACGGGAGTGTTTAGAACGAATATAAAATACTATAGCGCCCTTACCACCGGCCCAGACAATCGGTTTAGTTTTCTCCAAATTCCGCAGATAGTCTTCCATTGCCTTGTTGTACTCTTGCTTGTACCCTAGCCGCTCGAGTTTGGTGCCCGAATTGGGAATGTAGCACGCTATCAAATACCACGCTACACTCAAAATTTGATATCAGCATTCAAAGGTAACCCAGAGACGGTCTCTTGAAGTTGCGTGAGACCTTACTATCGAACTCAAGCGTCACAATCCGCCCTTCCTCGTCGAACCCGGGTTTGCTGATCCCGTAGGTAACGTTGAGTGGTTTGATTTTGGAGACAATGCATGATCCTGCGTACGTCTTTTTTGCCGTACAATGTGACCAGTATCTGTATTGAGAGGGTATTCCCGATTTAGTGGCTATTTGCCTGAACCACAGAGATTCTCATTCTGTTTTGAAATTTGCTCGCTTCAGACTAAAACTAGTATCCGCATTCCAAAATAGGAAGTCGGTAAACCGCACTTCCTATTCGGTCGGCATTGCAGAATTTCGGTCATCACGAGCGAGCACTGCTGCATCCCCTTCTATGTCCGCTTCCTCCCACAGCCTTTTCCCTCCCGCAACCGGAAAGATACTCAACTGGTAAGGCCACACCGCCTTTGGCACCGGATCCCCATCCGGCTTTCCATTCAACTTTGTCTCTTGCAAACATACAATGTCCGCGTCCTCACAATCCAAGTACTTTCGGAACCCTTTTTTCAATGACGGTGTTAATCCAGCAATGTTCCACGATACGATTTTTATGTGTCCTGGTGGCGTTGGGGGGAAGGAGAGGGAGTCGGGCATGGTGGTGTTTGTTGGGATGGAGGGGTCAAGAACGGTGGAGGACTGGGAAGTTAGGGAAGGTGTTTTCTTGGGTGGTCCGGGTTTTGAGTCTGATAATAAGGGGGCAATTGAGGGTGAGAATGATTCAGTTTCGAACCTGCCTGCTTTCAAATGTGTTGCTTCCGACCCAACCGCGGTCTCGTGCACAGGACTTTTTCGGTCTCTAACTAGCCGGCCGCAATTCCTTCACATCTCCCGATTCCATTGCGCGCCTGTTACGGATATGCAGTTCCATACGTCGCAGTCTCCATTTCCCGAGTTCCTTTTCCGATCTACCCACCATCTTCCGACTCATCCACAGCCTCGTCTTCCTTCGTGGCCGCCTTTCCCTTTTTCGCAGCTGGAGTCGTCTTAGCATTACGTCCTCTCTTCTTTACAGGTTCAGTGGTATTTTCTTCTACTGGAACGTTATCCGTGTCGTCTGGCTTTATGGGCGTGCTTTCGGCTTCCTGTTGTTCCAGTTTTCGCTTGGACGCACGCGTCTGCCGTGTTGAGGACATTGTGAAATGGCGGACGGTGAGATAGGGAAGGACTCTGCGATGATGTCGTAGTAGGACGGGGTGCAAGAAAGCTTTCAGCACTTGTGGCATGCAACCGAAGATCAGGAGATCTGGGAGTTCTTCAGCATTGGTGTTGCTTTTCGGCTGGGCTTCTTTGCCGCAGTCACGAAATGGGAACTGGAATATGATTGGTCGGCGCCTGCCCCCAAGCCCCACCACCCAAGCCCACCAGTAAGCTTGGGTCCAAAGCTTGAAAACGTCGCAAGTCGTCTCCACAGTCCAAAGGAGGCACCCTCAATATGCATGAGTGGCGCGCTAATATCATGGCCTGGTTCAACTGTTGTCTTACTGTCAGTTCGGTTACTGATGTCTGAACGCCGGCCAGCTTGAATGGTCCAAGGGACCTTCCAAGTTCGCGTCGATTTTCGCAACTGTGAGCATGTTGCTTTCATGTTTCGTGGCTAGCTGGCAGCTGGTTTGTGGACCTCACCCTGACCGCCAAAAGCATTAATTGGAGGATACAGGACAGCGTACCTATTATTGATTTTAGAGCGTAAGAGTTGCGGCGATGCTTTGGACAGAGACCCTCGGAACTATGGGTTTTTCGAGAGAGCTGATTGCTGGGTTTTGTAGTCACCGACTAAGTTGCTGCTGTGCACCCCTTTAGCCATTAGAACCCCACTCGAGACACCTTTGATTCGATAGTGAGTCTTGTGACCTTTTTGATGGACGTAAGTATCCATTCCTGCTCCCATTCGTTCAGGGCAAGGAGTCATGATTGGGGCCTCGTTGTGGCAATCTGGGGCGCAGCAGGCTTCCCGTCGTAAAAATGCGAAAGCGTGTGGGCTGGCGAACAACGCCTGGTCAAAAGATGACGGTTCTTGTGACAAGCAAAGGCAATTATCTAATTGCCAGGCAACAATATTGAGGCAGGAAGAAGAATGGGTCGCTGGTGCTTACTTCGCCGTCGAGTCCTGCCTGGCGTCCTGCTCGTCCTTGGCTCGCCCTGCCGTCCTGAGCTTGAGGTGCCGTCGATCGATTCAAAGCCTACGACGCGTTTTTCGCTTTGTTTGTTTGTTTATGTAAGGTCAAGCTTCGACGCGTTGCACCAAATTTTTCGATGTTCCGGTACTTTCCGAAAAATGATGATGTCGTTCAGTGTTTACCTCAGCCGCACAAGCGGGTGTGTCATTTCCCTGCACCCATGTCCCGGGGATTCGGATCCAGAAACCTTCAGTCTCACGAGTCTGGCAATTCATCACCGATAACCTACTTAGGACCTAAAGAGGACCTTTGTTTCCACCCCCACATTCGCCCGCCCACCTCTGAATAATTGCTCGGGCATCGTTGTGATTCACAACAACAACAACCCGCCATCCCGCTGGTCAACAGCCAAAACTTCCTCCTTCTCCTTCCAATCCCCCCGACGAGGTGAGTGCGCGTGGGCCAGCAAACAACGCGGTGACACTGCCCGGGAAGGAGCGTGGGGGCCGAATAGAAGAGGCCGACTATGCGGCCGTGGGAAAGCGTCTCTTTCCATAAAGACGCGAGAGCAATCTGTGGCCGTGGCCATTTGCCTTCACCTCATCGGAATACTCATATCGACAACCACTCAATTTCATTGCAGAACTCAGTGTACCTCACAATCGCGCCACTCAAGAAAGAGACTCATAGACTTATAACTCAAACATGGCAGAGTTCCTGGAGACTTTATTGGACGGTGAGTTTATGGGTCCCGCGGTCTTCTGTTTCATTGGAGAGGGTATCCCTAACGGATCCTCCACCCAATCCCGCAGGAAAGTCGCCGGACGCGCTCCACCTTCACAATCACCTTCACAATCACCACCCACCAAAGTCCGTCGACAGTGAAGATTCGGATAATGACGAATTCGCTGCTCCCCACCGTCACGTCAGATCAGCGTCCAAGTCTCAACCCGCCCTTTCCCTCGCTGCAACCCGTGTCATCGTGGCTTCATTGTTTTTGCCGGTGACCGTCACGTTTGATCCTCCCAGCGGTCCATCTCCTACCCCGCGTACACTCGAGCGTAGAAAGAGCGTAAGTGCCTCGGAGAGGTCGCGCTATCGGCGGAAAAGTTTGAGCACGACCGAGGCTGCTGCTGTTATCGGTAAGATCCGCGGTCGGCTACGAAACCCTGTGCCTCACGTTACTGGATGCTAACCAACCTTTCTACTTACTTAAGCCGCTATTGCAGCCGGACCGCCTGCTCCTGCCGCTCCTTCCAATCGCTCCCCTTCTGAGTCCACTTCCGCTCGATGGAAGATCGAACCTTGTTCAATGGGTAACGTTGGTCTCCAAAACGCCGTAGCCAGTGTGAAGCATTTGAAACAAAAACTGTGGGTCGGGATGCTGGGCGGTGTGTCGACGGATGCTTGGGATCAAAACACGAAAGGGAGCGTGCAGAGCAGACTGGTGGAGGAACACGACTGCAGCGCGGTGTTTTTGACCGACGACGAAGTTGAGGGACACTACAATCAATTTTGCAAGCAGGTGGGTTATTAACTGTGATCTTTGGTGAGATGTACGAATAGACAAGCACACCGAAAATATCAAAATTCATTCAGAATCCCTATGCAGGTCTTGTGGAAGCCATTCCATTACCAACTTCCCGATTATCCCAAAGGCCAGGCGTACGAAGAACTGGCCTGGCGTCAATATGTTGCGGTCAATCAGAAATTTGCAAACACAATCGCGGAGAATCATAAACCCGGCGACATCGGTAGGTATTTGCGTGAGTAATTCGGGTCTGCTGGACATGGTTCCATTTGCTGACTCAAGAAAACGTCCTCATCGAATGTCAGTGTGGGTGAACGATTACCATCTCATGCTCGTTCCCGCCATGGTCCGTCAATTGATTCCGGATGCGACGATTGGGTTTTTCTTGCATATTCCGTTTCCGAGTTCGGAGATCTTTAGGTGTCTGCATGGTGCGTATGATTGCATTATGAAGGGAAGGTTGCGGCGGAGACTGACCTGGTTGTGTCCGGGCTGAAAATAGTGCGACGACAGATTTTGGAAGGCTTGCTGGGTTCAGGCATGTTCTGCATGTCTCTTGTTTGTCTCCACAGCACGCTTGGTTAACCGCAGATTTGAACGACAGATTTGGTCGGCTTCCAAACATCCTCCTTCATGCGCCATTTCCTAATGACGTGCACCCGCCTCCTCTCTCTCGAGTCGACACCTAAAGGAATCCAGCTGGATAATACAGTAGTGTCGGTCGGGATTTTCCCTATTGGAATTGATGTGGAGTGTTTGAAAGAGAAACGGTCGGTTTCACATACCACCTCAGATGAGAACAAAGAAACCAAAACTGACGTCAATCACCGACCCATTACAGCGATTCTGCTGAAGTCCAAAGCTCAATCGCCACCCTTCGCGACCGCTACTCCAACCGCAAACTCCTCATCGGCCGTGACAAGAACGACTACGTCAAAGGCGTCCGCCAAAAGTTCCTCGCCTACGAGCGGTTCCTGAAACTTTACCCAGAGTGGTTGGGTAAAGTCGTGTTGATCCAAGTCGCACTGAGCACGACCGAGGCGAACGAGATGGAAAGTCGCGAGAGGGTTGGAGACGTTGTTGCGAGAATCAATTCCACGTATGGGAATATTGGGTATAGTCCGGTGATATACCTGCAGCAGGATATTGAGTTTGCGGATTATTTGGCTATGTTGTCGGTGAGTGACGAAGTTGCAGATCGATTCTTTTTGAGTTGGTGTTAAGAGACTGAACCTTCGTTGGCCGAAAGATTGCAGATGCCTGTATCATTACATCTCTCCGTGACGGAATGAACTTGACGTCGCATGAGTATGGTACGCTGTCCTTCCTCCATTATCGCCGCCAAACGGTCTGTGGCTAACAGCTCGCTTTTCAGTGGTGTGTCAAGAAGGCAAACACGGACCGTTAATCATCAGCGAGGTAGGTTTTGCTGTAGCTCCGCGTCGCTGGTCTCGAGACTTCACTTAACGTGTCCCATATCTAGTTTGCGGGAACGTATAGCTCGTTTGGTGCCGCCCTGCGAGTGAACCCGTGGGACACGCGCGAAGTGGCTGACGCGATTCACGAGGCGCTGTTGATGTCAGATAGTGAAAAGCAGGTTCGATGGAAGGTGAGTTTCGAATACGCGCAGGAAGCGGCTTGGAAAAATGCGTGCTGATGAAATTTTCGAAAAAACAGGAACTCTATGCATATATTTCATCAAACACTGGTATGTGTTTTCTCGTGCTGGACGTAGTGCTCGGTTGTTGATCAAATTTCTGATGGCAAAATTGCAGCCCAACAATATGTCGAATCGTTTACTAGCGAAGTTCTTCACGTGCATGAAGAACTCGCTGAAGCCGTATCCACAAGTATACCACCCCTCCCAGCCGATTTGGTTTATTCGGAATACACCAAAGCGCGGAAGCGCGTTTTCGTAAGCATTTTCCGCTTCGTCATACACTCTTCTACTTTACCATGCTAATATTGTCTCTTTCCTTTGCAGTTCTTGGACCAAGACGGCACAATCATGACCTTCAACCGCCATTCCTCCTCCACAACACAGTCCATCAGCTCCCTCCCTTGCGAACGCGTGTACGAAATGTTGCGTGGGTTGGTGAAGGATAAACGCAATTTGGTGTACGTGATGAGTGGGCGGAGTCGCGCGGATTTGGAGGATTTGTGGCAGATTGAGGGGTTGGGGATTTGGTGAGTGTTGGTTTTTCTTAATTGCGTTTTGGGTACCGTTTAGTAAGGGCGATGCTGACGGGTAGCTTCTGTTTCTTTGGTGGGTAGCGCGGAGAATGGCAGCTTTTTGAAGTACGCAGATCGCACTAAATGGGATACCATGCTGCCGGATCAGGATTTATCATGGCGGAGGGACGTGTTGGAGATCTTCGAGTATTATACCGAGTAAGTTTGTCGTCCAGCGCTCTCGGAAAGTCACACGTTGCTGATAATCAATGTGATTTGCAGTCGCACACCCGGCTCATATATTGAAGAAAAGGAGACCAGCATCGTCTGGCATTACGGCCGGGCAGATTTGAACTTCAGCACGTGGCAGGCCGCGGAGTGTCATAACCACATTGAGCAATCGCTCGGGCCGATATATCCCATCCACACCATGGCCAAGAAGAGGAGTGTGGAAGTCATGCCGCGAAATATCAACAAGGGAATTATCATCAGGAGGGTGTTGGAGCATCACCAGGCCCCACGGTTGGGACGGAGGGGAACCAAACACGGGGACGGGGTGGTTCCCGATGAAATTACCGGGAATGGGCACCAACGGCATGGATCTCGGGATAGTTCTGCGGATGTGACGCCGAGCCATTCTGACGTTGAGCGTCAGACCTCTCCTCACCGTCACTCCCACCCACATATCCACACCGGTCATCACCACCATCATCCACCCTCACCCCGCGACCGCGTCGACTACATTTTGTGTATCGGGGATGACCGAACGGATGAGTACATGTTCGAGTACCTCCGTCGTCTTGAAGCCCACTCCATTCGTCGCCAAGCCGCCAAATACGCGTCGGATGGTGGCGCGAGCCATACGCCATCGCAACATACGCCGACGGGCAGCGGGATGAGCACACCGGCATTCTCCTCGTCATTTTACGGAAGCAGTTTACCAAGTAGCGCGGGTCTATTTGACGATATGCACGGACTGACAATTCCGCGAAGCGGAGGAGTTGGCGCCCCCTCTGATCGCGACTCCCCACCTTTATTCAGCCCAACTGGATCCTACGCCGAATCCACCACCGACAGTGTCGTTGCGGCTGCAGGAGGAGGGGACGACACGCATTCACACGGCATGGCGGTGCCTATCCCCCTTCCGCGTCCAGTGGGCGGGGTGGACTCAACACCCTGGCTAACAGGCACGCCTATCCACGCATCCTCTCCAAACGGGTCACCTACCGCCGCACCGATGCAAAAGCACAGAGGTGACCTTCACCACCACCTTCACCACCACCACCAACATCATCATCACCATCACCATCACCACCACCACACCCCCAAACGCCACAGAAACATCCTAACAGCCACCGTCGGCAGAAAATCCAGCGCTGCGAAATGGTTCGTGAGTTCTCCGTATGAGGTTGTAGCGCTTTTGGAGGCTCTTGCCGAGAATGGGGGAAGCGAGGAGTGGGAGGATGCCGAGGATGCTGGGGAGCAGGAGTTTGTTCTTGGCAGTTAATAAGCAACCAAAGGGCGCAACTGCGGGAGGGAGGAGTGGGATGGGTATTAAAGCATGAAAATATTTTTGTAGCAATTTTTTTTTTTTTTGTTTTCAGTAGCATTGGGGGTTGTCGCATTACTTTGTATGGGAGGTATAGTGTTATTTGGTGGAGGGAGTGGAGCTGTTTCTGGAGCGGGGTGTGGTGGTATGCAAATATGCAAACAGCGATAATAGCAGAAAAAAGCTTTTGAGCAATTTCGTCGCGGCTTTCTAGGTCAAGTTGTAGTGTACCGACTGCGCGCGCAATGGGTATCCCCGTTTGAATATTCTCACATATAAACTGTGGCCGTAAAGGCCAAAAACAAACAATCTACA
>JADGKA010000655.1:0-16339 GCA_027604605.1 Borealophlyctis nickersoniae
GTTACACAGGTTGAAAAAAGACGTCTGCGCACGTGATTACAAGCCACGTCTGCGCAGACGACCGATGCAGACGCTCTAACACCCCACTCGACGCGTGATCGCTTACGTAATTTGGCACTCTAGCCAATCGCGTCAAATTTCATCAGGAGGAGTTGCGGACTCAATTGATGATGAACAATCCTAAAATGCACATCTGCCTAGCATACAACGCCGCTTGAAAAAAAGACATTAAACCATGGAAAAATCTTGCTTAGCTAAAAGGACTTTCGAACCCAGGGGTGTAAATTTTTTCTATCTAAATGAAAGGCTCATTATCGAGCTCGTTCATATGCACGGACTCCAACTCGTTGAGGGTGCAGCCTCTAACGGAACGAGGATAGATACGGAACACATTGCCGGCATCAGATGGATACACCCACTGCATCGAACGAAGGATTGGACACAGCCAGAGCAGTCGATTCACTGCAGCTTGTAGGAGTGGAACGGTGGGGTACTTGATGAGTGTCAGATGGGGGAGCTGTGAGTTTTTCAGCTCTCCCGTCTGGATCCCATTGTCATCATAGAGTAATATTTCGTTCATATCTGTGGTTGTAGTAAAAGATAAATCATCTTGTGGTTTCCAAATAAGGTCCCAATCATTTACCTGACACATTCAGGTTGAATCGAGGCATACGGAGGGGAAGAAGATTTTGCAACGTTACTTGAGCGTGCTGCGGAGCTCCAGCAGGTAATACAGCAACGCCGTCAGGGAGGTCGGCACGTCGTTGGTCAAGGCCAGTCAAGTTCCACGCAATCAAGAGAAAGGGATCGTCCCGTTCCATAGTGATTCCAGAGTATCTGGT
Source organism: Borealophlyctis nickersoniae (assembly GCA_027604605.1). Taxonomy (NCBI): domain Eukaryota; kingdom Fungi; phylum Chytridiomycota; class Chytridiomycetes; order Rhizophlyctidales; family Borealophlyctidaceae; genus Borealophlyctis; species Borealophlyctis nickersoniae. The sequence continues at coordinate 843 of JADGKA010000655.1, forward strand.
TTTGTCCTATGCAAACCTAGCATCAGTTTGCAATTGCAAGACCAAACTGTACCTTGGAGAGGACGTCGTGTTCTTCTGCCTGTGGAGGGCTTCCATTTCTTATAGCAGAGAGGGATTGTGCGAAGCTTCCTGGGAAAGTGAGAGTTTTTCCCAGCAAAATAAAAGTTCTGAACCACATTATTTTCTATCGATAGAAAAAGGACGTCTCAATTTACTAAATTTATTTTTTCGCGTTCCGTCATCTACTATATAAATCGGACCTCTTCTCTAAATTTGAATAACTTTTCCATTCGCATGTTCCAATCGACATGAGCGTAGTTGAACACCATACACCTGAACATACATCTGAGTTGACGGGAAAACTTGGTCAACTCATCCAACATTCGACACATATTCATTTTTGCGATGATGTCTTCTAGGACTCGGCGGATTCCACGCAACCCACTCCTTGATTTATCCTGTAATACTATTCTTTCGATTATGTCCCTTGGAATTTTGAAATTATAGCATACGTTCGAACATATTTCTGGAATGATAAACTGTTCTGCAAATGTTTACTTCATCTTCATCTAACGGGTCTTTGACTCTAATGATTTTTAGACGGTCCTTTACTGTGGTATCTATTTGTTGTTCATCATTATACGAAAAAACGAAAAAGACATTGGAAACATCCAACTCAAGACCTGACAGATAAACATCTTGGTATTTTGTGTTTTGTGTGCTGTCAATTAAATGTGTAAGAAACGCCCAGATGCTCAACCCTTTTTCAGTGCGGTGAATTTTGTCCAATTCGTCAAAATAAATGATGCAATTTTTGCATTGAGTCTCGTTGAGAATCTGGACAATTCGACCCGGTTCACTGTCAACATATGTAAATCCGTGTCCGGTGAAATACGATACATCATTAACGCTTCCAAGGTTGAGACACGCGCGCGACATGAAACGTTTGACGCTCACGCGTTTGGGAAATGCCCAAGATCCATTCGTGTGGCGTTGGCGGTAGAGCAGTTCAGCAGATGGTGGTGCCTGTACAAGCAGGGACTCCAGCTCGTCCCAGACCAACAGTCATCAACGCCTGCACCCATGGGGGTCATGCAGATAGCGGGAGCAGCCAGGATGTCAGTTCGCCGATGCGCCCGCCGCCGTCACCGCCTTCTCGCACCCTCGGGTGCCGCCATCTTCGTCTACTCGAGCGCAGGGCAGAGGAGCAGCAACCACGCTTTCGTCCCGTCAATCAGCGGCGCGTTGGCTGTCACATTTGTGAGAAGGTTGCCAAGCGCGGCATCGCGGCGGGCCCGTTATTCCACGCTGCACAAAGACCGGTGAGTCCGGCGCTCGTGGGCCTCCCGAACCGGCGACGAGCCATTATGCAAACTGTCTCCCATCGTTCACTGGTTCCATCAGGCGCAACCCCAACACCGGCAGCATGCGAGTGCCATCAACGGCCGATCGGAATCGTCCGTAAAGGTGATTGTCGCGCCGCAATGTGCTGTGGCTGGACAAGCGCGAGCGCCGTGAACGTAAAGGGTACAATGTCAACAACGGGTGATGGCGGAAGCATGCGGGCTGGCGACCGGCACCGATGTGGCGGAAGTTTCCTGAAGGCCAAAGAGCGTAGGCTTCGCGTTGGAGTGCATGGTCGGCTTTCGGGCGCTCTGCGCCGAGTAAAAAATGGGTCAATACCGACAAGCCCGATGATGGTGTGGGGTAGTCTGCGATACACTCGACGGAACGACCTATCATCAAGACGACACGCTGGATGCCCTTGAGGAAGAGATGGTCCTGCGTGCCAATCTTCAAACCAGCGCTAACTGTGCCGAAGAAGGACATCCGAAGGCGGAGAAACGACCCTGGTCGGAGGTCGTCACCCTCGTCGAGACATACAACATCAGAGGATCCGTGGGGCCACAACTTTTGATAGCAGTACCATACTCGTCATTGATGGGACCTTCGTACGTCTCCCCCGCAATGTGTCATCTTCTCCTTATCCACACGGAACTTCTTCGAGTAGCGTAGGGCAAACTGCCGGAGAGTGAAAGCCCATTCTTGTCGATGTTATTGATAACCACACGGGCGTGATGCACTTCCCAAGAGCTCGGCGGAGCATCGTGTCCGTCACACACATTTTCACTGGTGTCGACGACAACGAGGGCACCAATCGGAACACGCAGAAGGGAAGTCAACGTGGCCCGGCGAGTCGATCAAGTTGACCAAGGAGCCGTTACCATCGATTTGTTGATTCACATCTTACAGGTCCTCCCTCCGCCATTTCAAAGTACAGGGAGATAGCCGTCGATTGGGTGGTGATTGCCGCGGTCTCACTCGTCTTACCGAGTGTCAGTGTAACGAGCGTCACCGGCCTTTGCAGACGCAACGATACCAGCTTTCGATACTAGCGTATCAGTGACGATACTCTTTCGCTGGTCAACATGGGCAATGACAGACATACTTGACTGTGGATTATTCACTCGTCCCCGTGCAGTACAAACTCACGCACTCGTCCCAACTCACAATTCCCCCTCCCCCGGCTCCTGCCCGTCTCAATGCAGCCGGCGCGTCCCCACGCTCGTTACACCGGGTATACGCGAACGGGGAGCCGGAGAGGTGGCCCACGAATGGAAGGCTGGCGACGATGCAACGGCCACCGAGTATGAGCAAGAAGAGAAATTGAATATGCGGGGAAACAGGTACGGGAACGGCGAGGCTAACGGATGCGGTGGTGCAAAGGAAGAGATGGATGGTTATCGGAGGTTGCGTGACCGGTGCGGATTGACCAGGGTGGTGTTAGGTGCTGGTGGGGCAGGTGTTTGTCTTCTCTCCGACTGACCAAAGTCCCCTGTGTACTCAGCCGGCGGTAAAGCATCAATAACTTTCCTATCCACCCGCGTCAGTCATACGTTTCTCCACTTTGCTGGTGGTCTTGGGCGCTATTCTCACGCGCTCTACTCGTTCCCTTTGCACAACGCGATGCCGACTCAATCGACACGTAACAGTCACAATTCACACTCCGGTCCTGGACGCTGGGCGATATTCACACGCCTGTGCGTCCTCTTCGCTCGTGGCGGTCACAGTTCACAGGTCCACCTGTCCTTCCCCAATGCACAACCCATCAGTCGTCCCTCCTCACGGCACTCACAATGCAAGCTCCCATCCTCTCGGTCCTGGACGCTGGGCGATATTCGCACGCCTGTGCGTCCGACAACCCACTAGTCGTCCCTCCCCCAATGCACAATCTCACTAGTCGTTCGTAGCCAGCACACTGCCAGGCGATGAACGACAGGCAGAGCCGGTCAAAGGGTTTAATTGGTGGAGGTGGATTGGGTGGATTGTCACCCGGTGCTTCGCCACGATACAATACAGCACAGAAACAGCCAATCAGAAGGAGTGACGGACACACCGAAGCGCAAAGCGATGCACAAGGAACTAACTTACGGGTTCGATACCTATGAACTTATTGCTTACATAAGCAACAGGTTGTTCGGGATACCCACAAGTTTGTTTGTGGCATTCTCTTTTCATGCCACATACCAATCATGATCTTTCTTGTCTTACAGCCATCCTGCTTAATACACAGTCCGCCCACTCAACATCGCCTATTCGAACGTCTTTACTGTTCGAGAACAAACTTTTGAGTGCGGTCTGGTCTCGAGTGATCGGATACCTACCGTGCCATTCACCGATAACCCATTCTTTTTTTGCGGCAGCAACTGTAAGCAGTACCTATACCTATCCCTGACCACCACCCCACATACTCTGCAAATGTCCATCCCGTCAGTTCTACCAACTGTTCCAGAATGAACTCGAGTTGCGGTGCCGTCTTCGAGCGATCGGATACCTTGTCAAACAGTCCTACTACGACGATTTTTTTTGGGACAACGTGTAAGTTGTTACGTATCCCTGCTGCAGACCAAGAAAAGGAGCACTGTTTACTACATGAATCCCGTGGGGTCGGCCACACGGTGTATGGATGCTGCTGGTTACACGACCACAACGTGAATGGATATGTTTTTCTCTGAAGCATAGTGTTGCGTATCGCCGAATGGTCTTTCGGCAGTGTCTGTGCACGATTCCAAACTGCATCGGCTACCCGGCGACCCCCCATTTAAAAGACAACTCTTAACCTTCATGCAAACGCGTGTGGGCGCTCGGTCCCGTTCTCGAAGCAACGGGCGCAGCATTGCAACTTGCGTTGGTAAATTGTTTTTTCGGTTATTGCCGACCCCCCTAAATACATCAAACGCTATGGCTATGGCCAATTTTGCAATTTTACCCCCTCCATTTCTCGCTCTCCATTTATCGCCCTCCCCTATATACTTTTGCCGCCCAAAAACCGCCACTGGGTCTCCTAAATCAAAGCAAATAATCGACCCACGCTAATAAGCTATGCTTCAACCTTCATTTCTCATCCCTTCAAAAACCGCCACCGGGTCTCATAAATCAAACCAAATAATCGACCCACGCTAATAAGATATGCTTCAACCTTCATTTCTCATCCCGTCAGTAAAGGGACCGCCCCGACTGCACAAGCTCCCAATAACGTTCCGGTTGCAGATAAGCCGCATCTGCACCAGCTGCCAATAACGTTTCAACGGCCTTTGAATGCCTTTCCTTCCCCGCAATGGCCAAGAGCCAATTGAGGTCCTCCTGCCGGTCGAAGAGAGGTAGAAATATCTCAAACATGGAAAAGTAGGCGGGATTCATAGACTTTGCGACTGTTTTCCAGTTGAATACATCAAGCTTGGCGCCAGTATCCATGAGCAAGGCCAGGATGGCCAAACCTGGCTGCGCAACACCCATTTTCTTTTGCGCATCCATGTATGCAAACACATGCCGGATTGAATTGCTGGGGTTTGCCCCACACTCCAGGAGCAGTTTGACTAAATCTTCTTTGCAATCCACGATGGCCAAACGCAACGCCGTACCTCTGCAGCCATTTACGTTTGCCCCCGCTTCAACTTGTTCCCTGACGCGGGTCAGATCCCACGTCAATACGCCCTCGATCAAGGCACGGAACCTTTCCCACTTTAAAGCGATTTCTTCGATGCCGAATAGGAACTCCATAACGTCAACGTGCCACCACGCACATTCCAATGCCCCCTCCAGGTCCGGAATTGCGGCGATAATGTCTGCACCCCCTCGAATGAGCACTTTGATGGTTTGCAGGACATTTTTGTCACGATCCGAATTATCGAGTATATCCTTCAGCGCTTCAGTTGCCTCAGGGAACTCTCCCAATCCCATATCCAGAAGCAATCCCAGCACTTCAACAAAGCCTCTATCCGCGGTCCGGTAAATGTCTTCTGCGGTAATGGAGCCTATATCGGCGCCCGATTTGAGAAGGAATTCCACACATTTCATCTGATTTCGTAGGACCCCTTCTCCTAGCAACCGATCAAAATCCCGAAGCCCGCATTCTTCCACCAAATACACGATGGAGGAAAAGGCGGGGTACCAGTCGTTGGGCCTGTTGATACTGTTGATCTGCTCCAATACATCAACACCGGCAGCTGCGAGGGCTCGTGCTACGTTCACATGCCCTTTACCGAGTGACCACCATAATATTAAGGCCGCCTTGTATAACGGATCCGCTCCCAAGTCAACCAGGGCGGTATAGATCTTTTCGGTGATCTCTGGTGGGATATCTTTATATCTTATCCCATACACGGCATAGGAACCGCGGCCTTTCCAATAAAACATAGCTTGGACCTTCACGAGGTCTTCAATTGTAATGACCCCCCCGCAGAGGCGATTAAAGTTGACGCATGCGGGCAGCACAACTCGGAGTGCTGAGTACAGCAATGAGACGCAAGAGTTCGCATGGGATAGCGGAAACAGGTTTTCCTTGACTTTCGGGGATAGGTTGATCCAGGGTCCGATCGTTGTCGTTGCGGCGTGGGAAGGGTGCAGGGTGAGACGGGGTTGTTGTCGAGCTGGTAGCAGCTGATTCTGAGGAGGAGGATTTTGAGGAGGAGGAAGGAGGTCGAGTGACGGCTGTCGTATACATTGATTCAGTCGGTTTTTTCTGTGTGAGAAAGGGTGAGGGTTTGAAGTATCCCGAAAGGCTTTTTTGTTTCCTACGCAAACTACAAGACTTGCCTGGTTGCCGGCAATTCAATTCAATGGATGGGAAAATTTGAGTAGGAGACTCTCAGGAACGGGGAGGTCAACCCTGTATATATAGCGGGAGGCGCAAGAAGGCGCAAATGGCGTGATTTCTTATCTGTTGGATACAGGAGTGTGACTGGCTCCTTGATGTGAGCCCGCGTAACCACAAGCCAAAGAGACTGAGGCAAGGGCGGATCGGAATAACATGCCCGTCGATGATAAAATTTTGAGAACCTTAATTGGACTATGTACGGGATCGGGTCCTTCTACGACGAGGAGGAGAAATGGAACTTGCAGAACGTTCTGAATATCTTCGCGTCTTTCTTCTAAGAAGTCTTTCATACATTTCGTGGGCTTGAGTATAATGCCAACCGTATTCTTTTGCCAATGCTCTAACGATACGTCCGCTATTATATCCTTTCACAAAAACAAAGTACGGCCCTTCCTCTATCGCCTCCTCCAATTCTGTTCAAGATGATAAAACAACACACGATTCTCACCATGCGACAAAGCATCCAACAACGGCGCGACCTGCGGAACATAAGGCTGTCAAAACAACAGAAGTGCAAAGTGCGAAAGATTGGGGAACACATACTGAGGATTCCGACGACCAAACGGCTTCGGAAAAGCTCAATCAAACCGGGTGGTGATCTCGTCAGGGACGACGGCTGAGAAGTTGCGTTTGTACGCGGGTAATCTCCAGTCCATAGGGCCATCTGGGCGGACATGGTGCGTAAAGCGTACTCTTCCGCTGGCGTCTTGATTCATTTTATCGAATTTTCGCTATGAATGATTCATGTCATCCTCCCTCCCCTCGCGCATCTCATCCCTCTACCCAGGCAACGAATTCAGACTGCGCATCTGATGGCGTTTCAGCTTGCGCAGTCGAGAGTATCCGGACTAGCGCTTTGCAAGACCGCCCCTTTTGTTTTGTCCACCTACCCTTTGGCGGATTGATTTCGACAATCAGTCAGTTGGACTCGCGAACCCAGTGACTCAAATTCGAGAGTTATCTGGCCTACCTAATAAGAAGTAATTAGTGGAGTGGCTTCACTATTAGTAGAAATGTGCTTCTCTCCGTTTCACAGTGCATTGATGAAACTTACAGGACCTGACCAATTTAGCTTCAGATCATCGTTAAACGAACGATGAGCGCTAGCTTCTTCTCTATTCGGGTGGTTCCCGGCTTCGACCATGGTCACCCAGGGGTTGCGATCAAGTTCCCCGTTCCCTCGCCACCCCGGCTTCCACTCCCTGCATGCAGCCGTGAGGCAATTGCAAGCTAATAAAACCCCCCCCGCACTCGGCCACTTCCCGATACGCAGTGAAGCTGTGTGGGGTGTTAGACAGAACACCAAATGCAACTCTCACTGTCAGCGTCCCTCTCGGACAAGAACTTGCCCAATCCATACCAGACCCAACCCCAGGAAAGTCAAGCAGCGGACACCTTGAGGTGGTCCGCCTGTTGTTGGACAATGGTGCGGATGTGCATGCCAGAGACGATGAAGCTTTGTCTTCGGCGGCAGACGGGGGACAGCTGGAGATGGTCCGTCTGCTGTTGGAGAAAGGTGCGGATGTGCATGCCGGACACGATGAAGCTTTGCTCTTGGGGGCAGAAAACGGACGCCTTGAGGTGGTCCTCCTGTTGTTGGAGAAAGGTGCGGATGTGCATGCCAGAGACGATGAAGCTTTTCGTGCGGCAGCACAATACGGGCACTCGGACGTGCTCCGTCTGTTGTCTGAAGCTACTAAATGATGGGAAGGGAACCTTTCTGTGCAGTGAAAGAAAAGATTGCTTGGAAGACGAAAGATGCAGATGAGCTTTTCCGGAAAACGACAGATGCAGATGTCCGTAGTGAGGAGGAAGGGGAAGGGGAGGGGGATTGCATGCAATAGGCGTAGTCGTAGCAGGAAACAGCGGTTGCATGAAATCTTTATCGGTGCTCTTTGCAAAAGCTTTGTACATACTCCGAATAAATGGCGTCATCACAATGGATGACTTGCGAGAGAGGAAGGGCGAGAGTCTGCACAACTTGAAGCAAATTGAATTCCCCATCTTCTTCGAGCAAACGTCATCAGAAACTCTCGGCAAAATACTTGGTATATTTCACCATAACTTAACACAACCGCCGCTCCACTAACAATGCGAAGGACAATGGACAAATTTCACGGGCGACTGCGATGCGCAGACCGCTCCGGATCGGGCATTCGCCATGCTGCGTCCAGGATGGCACATTCTGGGAGCTTCTCTTCTGGGTCAAGCAGACGAAGGTAGTCCTCAATGGTAATGGTTAGATTCATCTAGGGCTTCGATATCAGGACCACCATGACGTAATCAGAAATTCAAATGGCTAGGTCCATACTTCATAAAGAAGTAATCCCTTCACAAAAGAGACGAATTGCTGCGGGAAATTTGCGCAGTTCACCACGGGCGCATCAAATTTCCGAAGAGTGGTTGCCGCGTAGAATCCTCGGCCGACGTATCTGAGGCAAATCACCTCGTATCGGAACCGATCAAGAAATATGCCTAAAACGGGCAGTTTTGCAACCAGGGCACTCGTCAAACTCTCGTTCTTTTTACCCCTTGCGGCTAGTACTCGCAACGCCAAAGAGCGATGAATATCCCTCAAGAGGGTGAGGAATTCGGCCTTATTTTTGATCCTTTTCGCATTCGCAGAGCGCTTGTTTCCCACATTCGAGAGCGCTGACAATTCTACTCCGTATGGTTCATTGGACGCGATGCCCGGCACCTAGAACAGTTACCATATTTAAGTTGCAGCGACTTTGACATCTTACTGCGTTCACACACACTTACGTGCACTAGCCAGTCCACAAAGGTTCCCCTGATATTCCCCACTGACAACCCCAACTGCTGTGCTGCATACACCCTCCGATCCCGCGAGGCTCTGGATTCCAACTCGCCAAAGTGCGTCGTGGTCTTCTGGCGGATAGAGTACAAGGCATTCACGTGGAAGCTCACATCCAGATCACGTTCAGTCCCTTCCCGAGCCGCCATTTCTCCCATTGTCTCACAGCAACACCGTCCGAACTCTAGTATCCACCGGGAACGCATTGTTCCTTGGTATGCTGCAACATCAAAGTCCGGATGCTGATTCGCTTCCGGCGCGAAACCCACACGACTTTTTCGTCGGGTCACTTTGCCGCTACGAAGGATTTCCTTTATGCTGGTCTCATAGCTGTCTGGACCCACACGAGCGAAGATTTGTATCAGGTCCTCGGATGGCACTTGGGAAATGGCGGTTAAGAAAGCCATGGTTGCAGCTTCGGAATCATCATCGTCTTCGTCCGTTGCACCCTCCCATTGGGCGAGGCACCACGTGTAAAGGTCACGTTTCATGTAAGAGACGGGGTCAAAAGCAGATGGAGACTCCCCTATGCTTCTGTGTGTAAAGTCCAAGATTTTTCTCCAGATGGGACTGTCAAAATATTTTAACGTCTAATTCAACAATGGCATGAAGATGTGTATAGACGTCACTTACGCGTTTACGGTCCTCGCCTCCTCGGCATTGTCACTCAGAAACTTCTCGCTGACTTTCGCAAATTCGGCCAGACCGATGCAACCTGCTTCGAGTGCCAGCGAGAAGTTCACCTCCTCACTCTCCCAGGCGTCGAAATCACTATCAGACTCTTCATCTGAGATGCCAGCACTCCCATCCCGCGCTGAATTTGTACTCGGACTGTTATTTCGTCCCCTTTTAGGGGGAGGACACTCATCAGCCGATTTACGTTTGTGGCCCTTACATTAAAGAACCTGTTAAAACCGTATCGTAACAAAGTCATAGAAGCGGGCAAACACACCTTCACAGGCCCAGTCCGTTCATCTTTTTTCGGATTCCCCTTTCAAAAACGCCATTGAAGTGAATAATGACCACATACTGAAAACCTGATGTCAAACGCTTACATCATATGCTGCCAATCTACTTGAAACGGAGCCTGTGGAAAGCACATCACTGACAGACTTGACCCCTTCAATCTCCGCTAACTTTTTTCCGACAGCGAGACAGATTGTTTCCACAAAGAACAGACGGAAGCATGAATCTTCGGTTTGATTCTCAGCCTGAAATCAAAAATCGATTCAGGAACAACAGTTGGTTAGCTCAATTTGATCCCCATTGCGGAAAGAGAGCAAGGGGCAAGGTTCCAAGTTCCACTGAACAAAGCGAGCGCGGCAGGTCATGCTCCATCGCAGGGCGGCACATGCAAGGAGTGCTTTGTTCAGTGAGGCAGATGCCCAAAGAACTGGGGGCCGCACGGCAAAGGCTGGTATCACAGATATGCGGACGGCACGGCATACTGTGCCCCAAAGGAACCCTCTCACCCTCACTGTTCCTGCACGAGCGGAAAGATAACCCCAGCCTTACCTTTTCTTTGTATTCGAGCAAGTTCAGCCTTTCCACAGATTTCAACACTCGGTTCTTCCACTGGCGATAAAGTAGGTGCGCATCCGCTCCAGGATCCCAGACAAGAAGTTCACTCCGGTACTCTTCGAAGAAAGGCAAAAGTGCCCAGGAAATACGTGTTCTGTGAGTGCGGCAGCCCAAGGGGGAGCAGGCGTATCTTTTGGCATGGTTGTGCTTCGTGAGGGGATAACGATGAATCGAGGGAACAATTAGCCATGCACAAACAAAAGCTTCGCCCGTGTCGGGCTCCTCAGGCCTGAACCCTTCGCTGTGCCACCTTGGATTATGATGTGTTATGCATATTATGCCGAAGTTATGCTTTGGGAATTTGTCTGGACTTCCGGACAAAGCACCGCTTCCGCCCTCCACCTTCGCATCCTTGCAACCATCTCCTTTGGCAACCTTGAAAAAAAGTGCGAGAGGTTTGCTGATCCTGTAGCGTTCGATGATGCACAATGTGTGTATAGCTTGTGGCCAGAAAAGCACTTTTCTTTGCAAGACAGCAGACACCGCCCATCCAACCCGCCATCCTTCATTTCCGTTCCCACGGTCCACGAGCTTTGGGGAAGACAAGAACGCTAATGGGGCTTCGAACAATTTTATACAGATGGGCCTGCCTGGGGACTAAAACCCCGTCCCGCTGCGCCACCGCCGTATTAATACAATTTCGAGACGTTTGGATATCCGTTGATGCGGAGCGCCAACCACCACATTACATCTCCGAACGAGGGGTTAACGTGCGTATCGTGTGAAACACAAGTTCTCTGATAGTTTAGCAGTAGTTTCTCGGGTCTGCGAAATGAAACTCAAAAGACTATGCTCCAAATACATTTTCATTTGCTTGCTTCTCAAACTACACGAATTGGCCATCTATCTAACGAGCAATCAAACGGGGTACACACAGTCCTGTTTCCACCCTGAACAGCTATACTAAACAAACGCTACAGTCCATCCACACATGCGCCTTCAACCTCTTGCTTTGCCAGGTCCAACCCATTCACATTCCTTCGTTTCTTCCTCTCCACATCGATATTTTCGTCCCCGCTACTGTCGGTCTCTTTCTCATCCGGGTCGCACTTAGGCGCCTTTGATGCTTTCCGCTTCCGATCATGAAAGGCCGGCGTCTTGAAATGGAGCGGTTCACGCGACGATGAAGATGTGGCGGGATTCCATTCTACGGGATATTCAGCTGGTCGTCGAACAGGAGTGCTGAACCCATACGCAAGTCCATTAGTTGCACTGACGCCCTTCGGTCGTTGGCTCTGTGTAGCTATGACAATACTCACATATCGTAACATTGTGCATCCACACGTCCTGTCTCAACCGATCTCGATACGGCCTGATCATCTCCCGATCCAGCAAAAGAGTTCGCAATTTGGGTGATCCCATCTTCGAGTCTGGGCGGGGCGCCGGGTGAGGGACAACATGATGATGGTGCGGGGGTAGGAAGCATGTTTGTATCCGCGAGAGGATGTGTAGGCAAAAGGATCAGCTGGGGATGAGAGGCTCGTGAAAGCTGAGTCGCAGTATTGGCACTTTTTCGCGTGCCTACTCAAATTGTCCTTCCTGCTGAATTTGCCCCCACAACCGGCGTTCGGGCAAGAGAAGCGCAGACGGTTTAGAGTGGTCGACTCCCCGTACTTGCACCCTCTACTGTGCCTATTTAAGCTGCATTTGTGTGTAAATGTGGTATTACAGCCTGGATTGCGGCAGGTAAAGCGGGGGGATTGTTCCGCAGCGGCGTGCACCGCCGTGGTATGCCGATCTAGAGCCTGAGCATTCACGGGAGTGGGCACCAGTGTCCTTTGCACATCCGCAGCATCCGTAGCATCCTCAACAATGGGCTCGGGTTCGTCTACCACCACTTCCGGCCAGAGATACTCAGAATGTCCGGATCGCGACGCCGTCGAAGCATGCGACAAAGGAGACTGCTTTGGCCGTCTATCCTCAATCGCAATCTGCTCATCCTCAGTTACAATCCGCTCATCACCAATCGCAACCTCCCTATCCTCTTTCTGCTCATTCTGAACCAATCTCAACGCTTCCTCGTTATCCTTCCTATCCTTCGACCTTTCCTTTCCGTCCACATCTATACAAGAGTCCACGGCGGCTACCTCCTCTTTGACGACGGGCCGGATGCATACATTAAAAGCACCCGTATTATCCCTGGCGCCAACAAACCCGCACTCATCGTTCTCGCACTTGAACACCTTTTTGCCTCCTATTTTGTGGTTCACGAGCCCACAAAAGGGACATTGTTTCGTGGTGTATTCTTCCGTCGTAATAATGACATCCTTCTTTCTATTCGGATCTGCAAGTGCTTTCGCAATTAGACGTTGCCTAAACTGATAATGCGCGATCGTACCGCGTCGCCTTCCGCAATGTGAAACCACCTTCCCGCGGTGGTGCATTGTTGGTATCTCCTCCATCACGCATTGGTGGCAGCTTGAGCACTTTGCGCCTCTTGCGAATCATTCCGGCAGTCATAAACTCAGGCAATATGATAGTATCATAGTTGCGGATCAAATGGTTCGCAAACGCTCCGTGCGCCTGCCGCACTCTCGCGCCGAGCTTATCGTAAAGTCCTTGAATCCTACGCCGGATATTAGGCCTCCAATTTCTTTTCCATTTCTTTTTTATGCCAGCGGCTTTCATCCGCTCCCGTTTCCGCTTCCTTTTTATATCCCTCGCTCCTCCCCGTTTCTGCTTCCGTTTCATAGTCCTGGCTCCTCCCCCTTCGCCTGCCACATTCGCGGCAATGTCCTCCCGTGACTGCAGTAGAGCGATTTCCCCATGCACTCGTTCCATTTCAGTTACAAAATCCGGGTAAATATCATAGAAATTTCCGCGGTTAATGTCGAAACAAGTCCAAGGCGTGCGGACGCCCAGGTCTATTGACACAGTATTGTCGTGAGACATAACTCCGCCAAAGAGAGAGTGGCTTCGCAAAATCCAACTACGCGCACGGTTCGCGGTGCGATCTGGATTATTCAGAATTTCAGCCAACACAGCCAGACGAAACGGGGCGCATTTGATCGTCGCGTCGTAGTGCAGAATTAGATACCATTTTTGGGTGTCTGCAGCAAATCTGACCTCAAACGCACGCCCCTCCTCCGCCCTGCACAGTAGATGGTTTCCCCAATGCTTCGTAGGGGCTCTACTGCCGTGCTCTGTTGTCTCTGTTGTCACAGGCATCAAAAACCGTATTGAGGAATCGCTGATATACAGGCCTCGATCGGCGTCGCGGGGGAGAAAGTCCATTTTCGGGCCGAGGGTCACCTCGCCGCTAGCCCTCTTCACAGACATCGACTTATCTGCAAAATGTAATGTTTTCCATCTGCGGGGGGGATCCTTCGGTCCGATTTCGAAGTCGTCTATATGACCTCTCTCCAAATTTGTTTGGCATGATTTGAACCCTGCCACCGCCGTTCTGATTAGTATATCTTGCACCCCCACTGGCAAAGTTGTATAATTTCGTCGACGCTCTATATCGCGCAAGGTCTCCAAGTTACCCGTCTTCTCCAGACTACGGTACCTTTTCCCTGAAAGAGAGATGTAATGATCTCGCATAAATGCGGGTGTAAATTTTTCTCCACGTTTAGCGAACGACTCTGCCAATTCCTTGACATGCGCATCCATATCGTCGGCAATATCTAGCCACTTTAAGAGTCTAGCAGCCAACTCGGGCGATGGAAACAGTCGGAACGAAATGCTTCGTATCGCACGGTCCGATGATGAATTTGTTTTTGCTGAGGCAGATTCCGTTTTTGTCTCTGCCATGCCATCACTTTCGGGGTTTTCTATAGGGGCTGCTTCCTTTCCCTCCCTCTTCGCGGCGCGATGATTAATCTCTTCGGCAGACAGCTTCAAAAATTTCCTTCTCTTTTTCTTGCCGGCTGGGTCGCCGTTGGGCTGCTCGTCCTCTGCCTTCTTGGTGTTAGAGTATTTGATAGATAGCAACGCGTGATATAGATTAGCTAAGGTAGACGGGCGGATTAGCTAAGAGTCATGTGACTCCGGGGTTAGTGTTTCAGGTGGAAGAAAAACCTGGAAAGAGGGTTGTGGGATTCTTAAGTGATCAATATACAGATTCAACCATAATCTACGTTTAACAGGTAATGAGCCCAAGCAGGCGCTGAAGACCCTGCTACGCTAAAGCTTTGAGACCCCACCCAACGATATATCTAATCTGCTATGACCCTCGAACGTTCCCCAACCCGACGATCGCGATCCCTCCGATCCCAGATCCCTACCGCAAACCCAGAGAACCCCACAACTCCGCAGAGTCCCACTACCCGGACCGAGAGGGAGGAGTATCGCCTCGCTGAAGAAGCAGGCCGAGCCATAGTGTTGAGGGTTATGGGGGAATCGATATATCCACTCACTCCTACAACTACGCTGTTCCCACCTGATACAGTCTGTTAAGGTATCCGACGGGTATCCGAGGCGTTACTCTTTTAGTTAGTTAAGCAGACGGGAGATTAGGTAAGAGCACGTGACATCACGTGATAACAGGAAGAAAAAAACTGGCGGAACCTGAGTGTGGTTCCCCATTCAATATATCTCATCCAATATATCGTATCACTCCTTGTAACCTCTGTAACAGGTTATGAGCCCAATCGACGTCTAAACCTACGCTACAGAACCACAGACACCCAACGCAAATGCTCGACATGACCCTCGCACGTTCTCCCACCCCACAACACTCGCGCCCCCTAACCGAGAGTGAACGGTTTCGCCTGGCTGAACAGGAAGGACGCGACGCAGGAAGGGCTGCTGCCTGTTGGGACAATTAGAATGAGAGGGTGTTAGACATCACGTTGCGTGCTTTAACCTATTTAGGATAGATGTGTGGCTTGTACCAAGCCCGCGTATGATTGGTCAAGTAGGTTTCTTCTTGTGTAACTTCATGTAGTATATAAGGGGTAGAACATGGTGGTTCTTCCCTAGTGATCAATATAGTGATTCCTC
>JADGKA010000656.1:0-16329 GCA_027604605.1 Borealophlyctis nickersoniae
GGGTACGGAAAGGAAAAGGAAAGACGAGAAAAAAATAGAAACAAGAAACGTATCCAATAATACTCGACATTACGACTAACATTGCCGGACAGGGACGTTGCATTTTTGCACTGATCCCGCGTGCGCGTCGTCCAATGATGTGACTAGCCCCCGGGTCCAACCGACTGACCGATCATTGGACTCCTGGGGACCTGCGATCCTGTGTCTGCTGCTTGCTTCTGGTGCTTTTGCATTTCCCGTGTCTGTCTGCGCAAAATCCAAAGCAACGTAACGGGCAGAAGCGCGCACCCAACCCACCCACCGCATCCCTTTTTCCCACAAGCCGCGTCGTTAAAACATCCACATCCCACCATCCCCTTTCAGCATCCTGCTGACCGCCCGATTTCAACGAGAGCCCGCCAAAACTGCAAAGCCTCGCTTCTGGAAAAGTAAAACATATCCAATACAGGCGTCGTCCCATTCGGCACCGACTTTTACTCCCTCTCCCGCCCTCTTTCTTCCTCCCCGAGATCTCCTCGAGATTCAACGAAATCTAACCTCCACAAACACCAACCCACGTAATATCCCACCCTCCTCCGAAGACTACCCCGACATTGTCAAACGAATCACAACCCGCATTCAGCGTGATTCACTTGAGGCTAGAGTTTTTTGACGTGAATCTCAACATCTGTGCCAAAATCGTTTCAACCACAAACTCCTCCCTTGCGCCTACTCGTCGCTAAAAACAACCTGTTAACAACCGCCGCGTCCCTAAAATGTCCGGACTCGACATAGATTCCGCAAGAGATGCCGAGAATCTCCTCGCGCAACTTGGCCGGCTCGGATTATCGCCGCCGCCTTACGAAGGGGAGATGGGAGGAGGAGGGGATGAAGGCGGCGCTGATTCAATCACGACCGCAAGGAACAGCTCCTCCCCGCCAAAAGATCCGGATAGCGCACCGTCCGCCGTTCGCCTCCTGCCAAGATCTGATAAATCTCTGGTGAATCTCGACGCCGAGATTGCTCCTGGAGCCGAAGGCGACGCACTCTACCCGCAGCCGGTTCCCCCTCCGAGTCGTTTCCCGGACGTGGGAACGCCTCCCCTTCGTGGTCAGACAGCTTCACCTCACCCACCCGGCCAGTCCGCGCCGTTTCATTACCCATCGCCGAGCAGCGTCTCGAGCAGCAGCGTCACAAGCGATGCTGTGGCCCGCATGGGAAACGAGGAGGTTATGGGCGCCAAGGGACGTGGACAGCACTACCCGTACCATTTCCAACGGCACCAACACCAACAACAACCCCACCAAATGTCGCCGCAACAGCAACAGCAACAGCAGCAACAGCAACAACAAGCACAACAACAACATTCTCTTCATCACCAACAAAACCTCACAATACAAACCCATTTCCAAGTGGGATTCCCACAGTACTACATTCCACCCATTCCAAAGGGCTCGTCATCATCCACACCCGCATCGGGATCAGGCACCAACACACTCACAGGCGGCGACTCCCGTTCCGCGTCGTCAACATCGTCCACTCCCGCTGCACCCCTTTCACCCTCCATGTACGGGTACACCCCGCAGCAGCAGCAGCAACAACAACAGCAACAATACATGCTCGCGGGGGGTATGACTCCACCCGCGTCGCGTCAATATATGCATGGGATGTTGATCGGTGGGACTGGAGCCACACCACCCTCTGTTGCGGCGATGGGATATCCGATGATGCCAAACCCCTACATGGTTGGTGCTCCGGGACCTATGATGGGATATTACCCGCAGGTTGGTGTCTCCGTAGACTGGCGGGCCGCTGCTTTTGTAAGGAAAGCGCGGGCTTTTAGGGCGGCGGTATCCAAACAGTGTTCTCATGTCTCTTTTCTTACGATCACCCATGATTTTCCTTCCTCCACCACCCCAATTGAACTTGAACAAATCTACCGTTTCAGCAGATCCAAACGATTCCAGTCTGCCGCTATTTCCAACAAGGCCGCTGCTGGGCAGGCCAAAACTGTCGATTCAGCCACTACATTGGTCCTGGACCATACATTGCTGCTTATCCAACGGTAAACAAACCAAATCCCCCTTGTGTGCCATCCCCGTTCCTATTTTCTTTGCGCTAAAACTGCCACCCAAAAAATACAGTCAACAGGCGGAACGGCTTTCACAGCGCACACCGGCACACTCCCAACGTCCCCGCAACCACCGCCCGCCATCCTCGGTGGTCCAGGATCCCCGCTTCCGCTCCCGGTGACACCCCAACCCCAACAACAGCAGCAGGGGCACCCACATCAATATAAAACATCGACCTGCCGGTATTATCTGCAAGGGCGGTGCTGGGCTGGACCGCATTGTCGGTTTGCTCATAATTGAGGGGGGAGCGACGAAATGAATCCGTCTCGCATCCGCCCTCCCCTTCGACATCCAAACCCGGAACCCCCTCGACTGGACAAATGACGACCCACCAGCACCGGACACCCTTCTTTTCTCCCCCCTTTCTTAGTTCTTTATGTATTTATTCCCTCTCTACCCCGCTATGACCAAAAACCTGGGGCAGACCCAAAAAACAACAACAAAAAAAAACCACCAAAAATCCATCAACCCTTCCCGACTTTCCGGGGACGTGTGTGGAAATTCCTTAATTATATGAACGATTCTTTAAACGTTAGGTGCAGGGCGAGGTAGGGTAGGGTAGGATTGAGGCAGAGGAGAGGAGAGGGATGGGGAGAACCGCGATGGCAAGGGAGGAAAAAAAAGAAACGAAAAAGGATGGAGGAAAAAAAAAAGACGAAAACTAGTTCTTTTCTTTAGCGTTAAAAGAGGGCGCTTGTCGCTCTCCGGCCTTTTCGTGCTGGGGAACGGGGGGTTGCTCTTGATTGTATATAAATGAATAATTATGTAGTATTTTCTTTTCCTTTGCGGCGTCGTGGGCAATTGAATGCGACATTTGAGGAACACGTCCAAATGAAATGAGCGAACAAGGCACACAAGGGGATCTACAATGTATTCGTCAACACAATATCAATTATCCTTCACGCACCCCCGCCGCCAGTGGACGCCGGCGTCCCAGGCCTCGACACGCGCGCGGGCCCTCTCCCTCCCGGTCTTGCCGGCCTCGCAAACGCAGGTTTGGCGGTCAACAATTCGGGTTTCTTCGGATGCAGTGAGTCCAGCAGATCGGTTTCATCTAATTCTGTCATGTCGTCGAGTTCAATCTGGGAAAGGAATTTTGGGTGTTAAAGGAATGCAGGAGAAAACGAAAGCGTCTGTGAAAACCGGCATGCGCACATGCAGTAGGCAACACTCCCAATTACCTTTTTAGGGACGGAAATACCGACGGTTTCTTCCACATAAGCCAACACCGTGGCCCGGGACGACGAATACAGCATCCGTTCCTTCACTTTGGACGATGGAGGGCACACATACGAGAATACTGACGGATTGTGGAACGGTCTCCATAATGAACATTTGTGCATGACGATGGACAGTAAACTCGCAGAAGGAGAGAGGCGGATACCTACCAATTGAATTGAATTGCTCTCCATCATATACGTGATTGTACGCGTAAAATACGAAGCGAGGGACATCGCGCCGCACGACGGACGGGAGGTCGGCCAGCGTGACAGAATCTTCACGTTCCAGCTCGATTGACTCGTTGTTCAAATCAATGCACTATAGCGGCACGGAGTTCGTGGGTATTGCAGCGAAAAACCGACTCGGTGCGAAAGATTGAGTTTCGTGTACTTACGAGCACTACCACATTGATTGATCCGCTTTTCAGTTTTTCAAGGGATTCGGTAGCGGATGAGGAGATTGGAAAGGCGACTCCTTGGGCATGACTGCGGCGCGAAGTAGTGGAAATATCCGCACCTGACTGAAGCGATAAGAAGGTACAACGTCAGATGTCCGCTCAGGATAAAATACTCTGAGGCGGGAAAGAGAATACTACCTCCGCGCGTTTCAGCGACTGCGAAAGAGGTTTGAAGTGTCAGATACCTTCCCACTTCAGCGTTCAGAAAACTGAAGACCAATACCTGCAGTTCCAATTCCCGCTCCGTCAGGGGCGCCTCAGCATCCTTGTGCACCAAATGCTTCTTATAACTCTCCAAAGTGAGGTCTCCAGCGGTGGTTCCATACAACGTGTCGACGAATTTGGAATCCCCTAGTTCCTTGGTCAGAGTTGCTTTTGTTGAGGCGTACAGCATTTTGTCCCGAACCTGGAATGCGGACATTAGTTTGCATTGTTAACAGTCAAACAAGCAAGAAGGGAAAATTTCTTCACCTTGGCGTGGTCTGGGACATATTGTAAAAGGATCCACTCATAGTCGCCGGTCGGAAGTTTGGAGTCTTTTCGGAAGATCACAAAGGCTGGGTCGGATGGTTGGAGCCAAGGCCTGAAAGTTGCAAAGTCTAGGGAAGCGTCAGCATTGGTTGTTTCATACGACCGCCGAGGACGAATGGTCGTTGACCACCTTCTTCCCACGAGCCAGCCACAGGAAGCGTCTCTGCCACGGTCAAAGTTTCTGGAAAGACAAACGACAACTCAGAAAGGTTGGGACCTTCGGAGAGGATACTTGCGCGGAGAGTTCCCAGTACCTTCCGCAATAACAACCTTGAGGGCGCGGACGGTGTCGACTAAAACCGCGTTTGCAAAGGCATCAACCAGATCCTGGGAGGCTACCACAGAGCGTGAGCAGTGGACATCAAATAAAATTACGTTTACGTAGCGTCACCCACGTTTAATTCCGCTTTGGTGCGACATGTTCGGGGGGCTAGATGAGATGGACGAGCCGCGGGACGGCAAAGCGGCTGCTCGGCTGCGTTTCATCAATTTCACCCCAGCTATTGGTTACGTCAGCATGTAGCGTGCTCGCTCCTCCTGCTCCCCTCCAGATAGAATCATCATCGTTGGTGGACAATGCTATTCACCAGCTCAATCGCCCAGATGGGGGTTTCCCAGGAACCTCCCAAGTCCGGTCGTCTTTCTAACTCTTCGTGGACCTGGGATTTTTTCCCCCTGACCTCCCGTCTCGTGCATGCCTTTCTCCAATGGCGGCTGATTCGCTACATTGCCTTTTCCTTTCTCGCTTTCCTTGCCTTTTTACGTTTCCTTCTTGATGAGATCGTATCTCCACGGGGTTTGGTCACAAAGTTTGTTTTGTCGCCGGGTACAAGTAAACGACGGCACAAATCGCGTGGCAAGGACGCTGCCGAAGCAAAGGGCCCTGTTAGGGTCCGACCGAAACTCACGCGCCGTTCCTCGGTGAGCGACGCGGGCAGTGATACAAGCGGATCCTCGTACACCAGTGAGTGCTTCCCTTCAGTAAGAGATGTGATGTATTTCTGGTCGGAACGGTTGATCTGAGTAAACTTGCAAGATGCTACGCCGTTGGTGATACCGCCAGTACCACATCTGTCGATCCTTCGCACCCCGGAGTCGCATTTTTCATCGTTGGCGTCCTTTTATCCATGGGAGCCACATTATTTCACATGTGGGAACTTGCGCATTCATTATATTGACGAGTATAATGGTGATTCGCCTCCTCGACAAACAGTGGTTCTTGTTCACGGAGGTGTGTATTGATGTTCGCATGACTTCCGCCAAGTTGCCAAGTGGGTAACTCAACTTGATGTTGCAGCGCTCACCTGGTCCTACCTATTCCGCAAGACCATTCCCCTCTTTTTGAATGCGGGCGTTCGTGTAATCGCTCTTGATCTCCCTGGCAGCGGCAAATCCGACAAAATATCTGTTCCCACAGCCAACTCGCTATCGTTACACGTAGCCGTTCTGCGTCATTTCTTGAGCCGGGTATTGGATCGGCATCTCAGCGGTGATGTCTGTTTAGTCGCCCATGGGTGGGGTGCCATGGTGGCGAGTGCCGCGTTGGCCGAGATGGGCGATTACCAGAATTTGGTCCGGAAGCTGGTTCTTGTGAATGCTTACCTGCCGCCGCACCAGGTAAACTCAATGGGAAATTCTCGAAGCACTATTTCTCAAAGCTGACACAGAAGTCCACGTTCTTTTATCAAGGGAGAAGTGGGCGCAAAGAGCATAGAGTTTTCTTTCCTTGCCGCAACAGCCGGTTACATTTTCGGTCCATCTCTTCCAATATCAACCACCATCAGATATGCGTCTGTAACTGGATCAAAAAGCGACCACCAATTAACCGCTGCGGAAGCTCGCGGTTACGACATTCCATGTACGTCCAGAGGTCTTTTAGTCTTCACCGGTACTATTGAATTTAGTTTGTGTCCGACTCACCACACAGTCCCAACGCCATCTCATCGCCTCCACCCCACGACAACCGTCCTCTCGCTACCTCTTCCTCTCTTATCGGATCCCCTTATCCTCCGCGTCCGTGAACTTTGCCCATTTTTGAACACTGTTCCAGTGATTTCAAAACTTCTGAAAAACAACGAGGCGATCGAGCGGGAGACGGAAAAAGCAAAATTGTTCTTGATGGATTACGGTCGTAGGGGAGTTACGGGAGGCAGCACGGGCGGTGGGATCCATGGGATCCCGGGGGCCAAGGGGATCTTGGTGATTGGGTACGTACACGTTGGGATTTGCTTCCTTTCAGAGTGGTGGTCACGTTGAAACTGGTTTACGGTGGTTGACAGGAGTCGCAGCGATTCCCTTTGGGGGAATTTAAATGAATGGCTGTCGGAGCTAATTGGGTGTCAATGTACTTGGATTGATGGAGGTGGGTGGAATGCAAACCGACAGGATTTGTTGTGGAAAACGGCTGACGAGGGCCTCCAGGTGGACATTATTTGCCAGAAGATCGACCACAAGAGCTTGCTGAAACTATTCTGCTGTTCATTCAATGATCAGTTTTGAAGCACTACAGTAAATCTTTCATCGCAAACCAAGATAATATGATTCAATCAAGAGCCTGCCGTCTCATTCACTCCGTATTGACAATAATCAAATTGATACAACAAAAACCTCCATACTTCTTTGCAATCATCCCATCATCCACCAGCTACCAATCTCGAAGAACCTCCATTAATCCCAGTCTTTCTTGATGTCGAACGACTATGAAGAGGTTACATGTGAGCACAACATGCCCGCACCACAAACCAAACAATGAGCCATAGGACACTTACCCAGTCCCATTCCAGGTGAGTAACATTGTCGTCGTCGATGAATTTGCTCTGGAGGATGCAACGAACGTATCAGAAAACAGGCATGCTCCTCCAGGATGTTGAGACAAAGGACTTACCTTCACGGTGTAATGACCACGAGCCATCAACCCACTAGGAGCATCTTCTGAGAGGAACTGCAGCAGCCAAGTTAATCATTGTTAAAGAAAGTTACAGATGGGATTCCAGATCGTGGTTTGCGCGCACCTTCTTCTCGTATGCCTCTGTGAAATCGATGGGTCAGATTTCGCACTTGACTGCAGCAGATTTTCAACAACTGTTTCACATACCTGGCGAAGGACCGTACGAGCCAACCATCTCTTCCATTTTGTCCACTGGAAACGCAAACGACCTTAGACCAAAATCAGCCAGAACTTTACGCAGCCATCACACCTACCTTTGATTCCTTTCCGCTTGACGACGTGGAGGTACTTGAGACCTGAAACAACGTCATTTTGAATCCTACAAAGGAGCGGAGGATGCCCTAGTCGAGTTAATACGCTGCCTCAAAATTGTATCTTACAACCAGGAAGACGCACCAAAATCTAATCTTGAGACGGTATTCAACACCTTCCTTGATGGTCATGGCTTGAGATTGGAGCTTGGCAATATCATCTACAGCAACATCGTTGAAAATCTTGTCGGGATGTTTCAAACCAGCACATACTCACCCCTCGTCGCCAAACGAACAACAACATCAGGTCTGCCAGCAACCTCCAGTGCCAAAGATTCGACAATGACATTTCTAGTATCACCCGGGGGAGCTCCTAAGAGAAGACCGCAAGGAAATCCAGGGATATTGTAGGGCGACCGCGACCGCTAAATAAAAAAGGTCTCATACCTTGAACAGGGCCACCAGCAGTCGCCTTCAGACCAAGAGACTCCTTCCATTTCCTAAGCGACTCTAAAGAAGAAAGCAAGGTAAATCAGGTAGGTTGCATACAGAGAAGGCCCGATGGCGACGCGATGAGTGGGTCCCTACCATCTTCGGCGTCGAGTTGGGCGAGTTCGGCGGCGGTCTTCTTCACTCCGACCTTGTAGCCAGCGGTGGTGGTGGGAGCGAGGTCGTCAGCTGATGTGTCTGCCATATGTGCGATAGTTATCTGGGAGGGTGGAAGAAACAAGATGGTCTGGGAAGGAGACTTTCTCGATGGGAGGCCGCTGGGCTGGGGCTGCCACTTCCGGTTCTGCTGAGCACCGCAGGTGGCGCATGTGGCTGTGCACATGGCGGACTGGATCGTGCTTCAGATCATCCCACGAGTCATCCAAGCGCTCTTTTGAACCTCAGATTCCTCTCTAGGTAAACTCTCGTCTTCTCCATGTCTATTGTTGGCTGACCGCTTGATTAATTTGTACCATTCTTTCTTCTTGAGTTTCTAATGAGCTGCGGTTTTTGCTTCCCGCGAACGATTGCCTGGAGTGAACACAACAACAGAATCAGCCGAGGGGGTTAAGGCAAATGGAGGCGAAACGGACGGTAAGGATCCGACCGACGAGGATGTGAGGATGGAGGAGGCAAGGGACGAATTGGATGATGATCCGGGCGCACCAAACGGTGGTGCGAAGGGAAAGCGGAAAAGTGGTGGAACAAAGCGTAAGGTGCATGATGAAGACTTTGATAATCTCGGAGGAAGCGACGATGATCTGACCCCGAAAAAGTCAAAGTCGAATAGTGGCAAAAGCGTGCGGGCGCGACGATGGGGACATGATGAGTGAAGATTGTGCTTGACTACCACGGGAAAGGAAAACTGTGCTTAACATGGCATTTTTTGCACATGACGGATATGTGGAGGTCACATTTTCCGTAGTAAGTTGTCTTCCAGAAGTGGTACAATGCCCTTATGGTGTGAGTGGTTACATTACATTACACCCTTCCGTGACGTTGTGTATAAGAAATGATGAATAGAATAGTTGACATTTTGCCGTTGTGGTAACTTTGCGCGTTCGACAGCTGGGTTGACCTTCATTTGAGTAATAAGTATGCTTAAAAGTTGGTTCGGGATTACCCGCGTGAGTTACAAATAACGTTGGGTTGGCCCAAGAAAGGGTTGAGGATGACAGAGACGGTGAACATTGAAAGAAGTACTGGCAAAGCAGGGGTTGCACTTCAGTGCACGGTCGTTTCGCCCAAGTCTGCGGGCAAGCGAACGTTGGTAAACAAATTGCGCCTCCGATGGGAGACACCCGCCCGTAACGGTGCCTCCTCCGCAGTACCATCTTGACATTTCCATTCCTTAATGCCTTCCCACCCACCATGGGGACGACTCTTTCCACCGCCGACCGAACTGCACGCCACGACAAACTCCAACTAGAACGCGAAAAACTCGACCTCGAGAAACGCAAATTTGCGCTCGAGGAAGAGGAACGCCGGCTGGCCCTGGAGGAGCGGAGAGCGACGTTTACGGAACGGGTCAAGTACCTTACCCCGCCGCCTACGCGCACGCCTACACCGGTGCCGGTGGTGCGTGTGGGGAGGAAGGTGTCGAGTTTGGAGTTGACGGAGGAATTACCTGGCCAACCGGCGACACACTTGGCGCCGCGTCCTCTTACCCCCACACCAACCGCCGTACGTCCCCCTCAAAACGAATTTCCTCTGACGCAGAACGTGCCAGTGTGGACGGGAACGCACGATGCGAAACCGTTGGTGTTCATTAGTTACTGTTGGCATAATTGCAGGTAACGACCCGCGCTCATCGTTTCATTATGTCGGATACTGTTTACAAATAAACCACCCACACAACCAGGTCTCAGTTACTTTCCGAAGGACGAGTAGATGTGGAAACAGCTGGCAGGCACGTATTCAGTGACGTTTTTGGCATTCCCGTTTCCACCTGCAATGTTTTGAGCTGACTGGTTATGTGGTTTTCAATGTAAATAGCTGTGACCCGCGCGAGGTAGCATCTTGGATCACCGAAGCCGATCACAACGTTTGGTTAGATGTGGAGCAGCTGGGTCATGGGAAACCGCTTTTCGAGGAGCTCGTGGCGGCGTTGAAGAAAGGTAGACATCGTGTCATGCCTTTTCGGTGGTGATGTTCCCCTGCTCATGTCGAATATTACATTATGAAACAGCGACGGTTGTCATAGCGTTTATTTCTGATGCGTACAGTCAAAGTGAAAATTGGTGCGCTTTTCGTAAACCGGTCTGTGTAGGATTGTTTCACAATGCGGGTCTGACATTTTCCCAAAATAGTCAAAAGGAGTTTTTCTTTGCGAAGGAGTTGAAACTCCCGTTAATACCCGTCATCGGTATGCATCATGTGGTTTGTACAGGTTGGATTCGACCCTCAGAATGAACAATGACCCAAATTCACCGTCATGCGCAGTTGGGCCCCCAAAATTACATGACCACCCCGAAGAGTGGAAGCGCTCCGTGATTGGATTTGATTTGATGAACGCTTTGTATGTTTTGCATGATGGCCGCAGCCTGCGCAAACATGTGCATTAGTCCTGACCCAACTTGCCTCGCAGATACATCGACGCACGCAAAGGATCACCCATGGAAATCAAAGGGCAAATCCTCCACACTCTCAACCTCAAACTTCCCAGCCCCACCATGCCATCCACCGTCACCACACCCGGCGGCACCCTCTCTATGATCGGGGCAGCCGAAAAGGGAGATTTGTCACTCTGCGCGGAGTTGCTGCAGAGAGGGAACCACGTCAATCAAAGTGACGCAAATGGGCTTACACCATTGTGGGTTGCGTCCAAAGCCGGACATGTGTCGGTCGTGAAATTTCTTTTGTCGCATGGCGGGGATGCTAAAGCCATGTCGAACGATGAAGTTTCTGTGTTGCATGCAGCAGCCACCCAAGCAAAGAGTGAAATCATTGATTTGCTGTTGAAAGCCGGTGCGGACCCGCTAGCGAAAAACAAAGGAGGGCAAACTCCAGTGTGGGTTGCTGCGCGGCATGGATTTCACGATACGGTGCAGATACTCCTGACCGCTGCACCCGAATCCGCTATGGCCGATGCAGAGGGAAAGACACCACTTCATGTCGGCGCGGAAGGCGGACACCTCCGTGTACTAACGCGGTTAATCGAGCACGACCCAAACGTGGAAGTCATGGACCACACCGGCGCGACACCCCTCTACCTCGCATCCCTGAATGGCCGCCTCGACACCGCATGGAAACTCCTCTTCCACAACGCCGACTTCACCACCTCCAACAACGCCGGCCGCAACCCCCTTCACGCCGCAGCGGGTGCCGGCCATCTCGAACTATGCCAACTGATTCTCTCCACCACCCCCCTTACGGAATCCATCATCGACTGGACGGACAAACAGACCTTCACCCCGCTATACCTTGCGTCCCAACAAGGCCACCTGGACGTTGTCAAATACCTGCTGGACCGCGGCGCATTGGTGGACGGCACCGCGGGGGCGTGGGCCGGTCCCCTGCACATTGCCGTGTATGAAGGCCACGTATCCATAGCACGATTGTTGATAGAAAAGGGGGCGAGGGTGGGGTATCCAAACAAGATGGGGTACACGCCTCTCATGCTGGCGGCGCAGCGGGGACAGACAGACCTTGTGCGGATGTTGAGCGAGGCGGGAGGCGACGTCAACAAGGTTTTGGATAACGGGATTGGTGCGTTGTACCTCGCGGCGCGGTTTGGGTTTACGGAGACGGTGGAGTTGTTGATCGAGTTGGACGCGAATATCCATGCGCCGACGGTGGCAGGAAAGACGGCGCTTTCAAGGGCGAGGGAGTTGGGGCATACGGAAGTTGTGAAGGTGTTGGAGAAGCATGGAGCGGTGGTGGCGTACGCCGGCCCTCCGCAACAGCGAATTCCAATATCGCAGGCTTGGAGCCCTAACGCTCCCACACCACCGCCTTACATCCCAGCGCAAGGGCCGTCACAGCAGCAACCACAATCGCCAATCCCGCAGCAGTATTGGACACCTGACCCCAACCCAGGCTCCCACTTTCAGATAGGAGCGCCGCAGCAGTATTGGACGCCTGACCCCAACCCAGCCTCTCACTTTCAGATGGGAGGCGGCTATTGGACACCTGACCCCAACCCAGCGATAGGAGCGCCGCCTCCCACCGCCCCAGCGCAGCAAAGTTCTCCCTGGGTGCCAAACCCCGCCTCCGGCTTTGAAACTCAACAACCCGTCGGACAAGGGCGAGGACCAAAACCCAACGGTCGTGGTCCGTCCACATCCCAGAATCCCACTGATACAGCATCTGCAGATGCAACCGCCGGGGTTGTTGCCTCTCTATGGACACCAGACCCGCGCGGTGACCCGCCAAACGCACCAACGAACGCGCTGCACATATACTCAAACGATACAGTACCTGCCCCAGTATCCGCAACAAGTGTGGCAAATACAAATACAGAAGCTCGGGCGGGCGCGGCCGAGACACAGCAACCGACCGACACGACACCCTGGTACCCGCTGAACGCTGCGGACAGAACGCTCGTTCTTGGTAGGAATAGATTGAGTCAAAAGCCCGCAGTAGGACCTCATGCGGATGGCGATAATTGATGCAGGCGGTGTCGATTATATACAAATACCACGCCTCCGAGTTTCATTTGATGCTTACATGTTATACCTATATTGCCCTATTATTACTGAATGATAACAATCGTATTATGACCTTTTTTGAGTGGAAAGTTGGGCGCAGACAGTAAGGTTTTTGTGGGGGGGGGGTTGCGGCCAGCAAAAAAGATCCAACACTATGTATTTGGCGGGGTTACGCACGGTGGCAGCAAAACCCCCCAGAAACCTTAGCGACTAACACCCCTCACAAATCCTCTGCACACCCTATGCCCAAATTGTCCCCACAAGTTTGTCAAAAGATACCTCGACATGTCACCGTCCACTCGAGTCGACGACACTCTTTTCTGCTCTGTGTACCATTTTACATACCATATTTCCACCCGTAAGAAATTGCACTTTGCGCTGTGCTTTATCACCCGTGTTATATGCCGCGTTTTGCTGAACGTTGGGTGCATTTGACGCGCTTATGGGATACCGCGCCGGCTTCCAGGCGCGTATTTTCATTTCGTCGGGCAAAGACGCGTCGTGGAAACGCGAACTCGCCTCATTTTGCAGAATACTTACAGAATTTTTGAAGGAAAGAAAGACACGTCTCCTACGTACGGAGGTCGGCGGGTGTCTTTGTTTACTTTTCATTTCGAACGAAAGACGCGTTTGAACTACTGGGGATATCCACCCCATCTGTGGCTTAATTTCTCACGTTTCCAGCCCTAAATGGATGTTTGTGCGACCGCAGCCATCGTACGGCAGTGTCCGAAACAGGAAATGGGGTATGTTACACAAGGGGGTCCTTGGGAAAGTCTGTTTTGTCCCCGGTGCGAAAAGAACACGCACAAGTGTGCTGGTGTGAAAAAGGGGGCGCGAAGCGAATTGAATTGGAACGGGATTCCAGTTTGTTCAACTCCATTAGCAAGCACCCTCTTTCTGTGTGTGTGTGCGGGAGAACAGCATACACGGCGAGCCTATTAATTAATTAATTCTGTGAAAGAGAACCTCGTGTGCGGGACCACTCTACTATCACTATCGTCGAACGGAAGGCGACACGAACGAATACAAATCCCTTTGACGACGAAACTCATTACGAAAAATGTCCCGCAGCAACAGAAACCATTCCCAACCCTCGTCCAACGCAAACCCCGACTCCCTTCTCGGCGACACCTCCTTCTCCTCCCTCTTCTCCTCCTCGGAACTATCGTCCCTGGGCGGCTCTACACGCTCCGCGTCCCCCGTACGCGGCGGTCTCTCCACGTCCGCACGAGTCGTGCCTCCTGCGCCAATTCACACTGCTGGAGGAAACAGTAATGGGTCCGGTGCCGCGCCGGGGTCGCCGAGAATGGGTGGATTGATGGAGAGGGGGAGGGGGAGTTTTCATGAGAGGGATTCGAGGGATCATGTTAGGCCAGCATCGCCCGCTCCGGTGAGTTTTTTGCGTGAATGCGAGGTCGATGCAGGGTATCTCCCTTTCGTCGCGCTTCAGTTACCTTTCGACAACCCATACTCACACGTCCTCTTGCACATCTTAGGTGAGGGATACAGCCGTTGCCCAGGATTTTGAAAGACTGTTGAACACAAGAGAGACGAAAAAGTTGAGCTCTACTCCGGACCGTATGAGAAGCATTGAGGTGAGAAAAGAATTTGGTTTTCGGGAGTGGGTTTCTGTTTCGCACGGATTGCTAAAGAATTGCAAACACGAAAATCAAAACATTCAGGTGAAGAAAGGAGCTGCGAAATTGGAAGCGAAATCGGCTACTATGGAAACAGACAATGGCCTCATGAGCATGTTGCGCGAGACGCTGGCAGATGGTGGCGACGAACCAAGAGGACGTGCTCTCCCCGCCCCGCCTTCCAGAAGCGGTCGCAGCGGTAACGGCGGTGTTCCCCGCTCGGTTGACTCACCTGGTTTCGGCGCCATTTCCAATACCGCAATTCCCGGTCGCTCGACTTTGTCTCGCCCGGGAGGCAGCAAGGTCGTCGCTCGCGGGGTTCCGGATGACGATGACTCGGACGAAGAGTTGTTTGGTTCCAAACCAAAGAAGGCTCAAGTGTCGCTCGCCGAATTCTTGCGCTCGTCGGAACCGCCTCCGCCGTCCAAACCCGTCCCGCTTGTTGACCCAACCAAAGTCAAGAAGGGTCTGTTTGGCCGCAAATCCTCCTCTGCGGCGCCACCGGAATCGCCCTCGTCCTCGATAGTACCGACTGGTCTAAAGAAGTACACGATGATTAAAGTCGACTACAAACTCCCTGAACTTCCCGACTTCTCTTTGGGCAGGTGGGACGCGAATGGAGGGTCTCAAAATCTGTCCAGTTCCGCACCAAACCCACACAGCGTCGTGGCACCGACGCGCTCCACATCTCACGTGGATACTCGTCCGTCGCTCGACATGAACCGCCCCACCATAAACACTCGCTTGCCTGTGCCCAACAGCACCCACCAAGGCGCATCTCCGGTGCAACAACCGCAGCACAACATCGCGCGCAAGGTCCCTCTGCCGCCAACCCCACCTCGCGACAGAAACGACGCAGCCGTCTCATCTCCGAAATCCCAACGCGGGATGGTTATGACCACACCGTCCCTCCCAACCCCAACATCAACCCCACCTCCCAGACCAGAAGTGGTGGACCGCGGCACGGACGCTCCACGTCAACCCCCGAAACCCCAATCCGCCGACTCTGGCAACGACGCGCCCGCCATCCCATCCTTCAAACCCACCGTCACGGTATCACCCCGCACCCCCGAAACCATCATCGCCCTCCACGAAAACGCGCCCATCGAAGCCGTCATCAAACATCTCGGGAGCCTCGATGCGGATTTCGCCGCCCTCGCTGAGGACTTTGCCAAACCGTTGCCGGCCATGCCCATCGACACGGAGGTGACCTATGATAATGCCAAGTGGGAGGTCGTGTTGGTGCCTGCCGGTACCGCTGCGGTGAAGGGGAATCTCGTCGAGACGACGGTGCAGACTGGGAATGAAGATGGGGAAGCGGTGAAGGAGGAGGGTGTGCAGGTTGGTGGAGAGGAGGTGCAGGAGGAAGGTGTGCCGGCTGAGGCCGCGGATGAGGCCAAGGTTGTAGAGGAGGAGGAGGAAGTTGAGGAAGTTGTTGTTATCGAAGACTCGGAGGAGAAGGAGGAGGGTGAAACTCAGACGTCCCGTGCGGCTGTTGGGGAACCAGCATCGGACGATGTCGCCGCGGATGTTTTGACTGAGGTTATTGATGATGCTGCTGGCGGGTACGAGGCACGTGAACAGGAGGATGGAGAGTTTGTTGATGCCGAGGAGCAGACGTCGTCTGATGTAGCTCCCGCCGCCGACGTGGCGGAGGTCGCCCCGGCTGCGGAAGAACCTACCGTCGCTGCCGACATTGCACCGACTGCCGAGGAAGAGACAGCGACCGTCCCTGTCGCTGTTGTCGCCGCTCCCTGCGACGTTTGCGAGCAGAGGAAGGAGCAGGAGACGCGCGCCTTCTGCGAGCAAATCGTCAAGGAAATCATCAGCAAGGCCGTCGGGGAGGAAATCGTGGATTTGGTCAAGGAGGACAAGGCGACGCAGGTCGAGGACAGCGACGTGGCGACCGTCACAACCGAATCCACCAAAGACACGGTCGAACCCGCATCAGAACAAACCGACCGCGAAGCCACCATCGACGACGACGCTACCCCCGCATCCTCCACCACGACCCTCGCAGCCCCTCACCCACC
>JADGKA010000657.1:0-16324 GCA_027604605.1 Borealophlyctis nickersoniae
GAGGTGGGGGGAGGGGTGGTTGGCCATCGCTCCCGTCGAACACAAACATTTTGCCAAATTTATCTTTGGCATTTTGGGCAAGTCGGTCAATCTCCAATACATACCATGCGTGACCAAGTACTAGCGAGAATGGGACCGCAATATTGCGCGTGTAATCTCCCTCGACTGCGCGCGCATATTAGACGCGCGCAAATTAGAGACTCACTCAAAATTGACACTTTTTTTGGGGCCTTTTGTGCAGACTTACACTTCAGACTTCCTCAAACCATGCGCATTTCTTTTTATTTATAAGGTCAGTGGACCTCCGTTCGACTACGGGCGAAGTCCAATGGGGCAGGGTAGTTCATCCTGCGAATACGTAGATCTCTATTACAGGCCCCGCGGAACCCAGAACATGGGAACGCACATGCGTGCTCCGTTCCTCCAGACTGCGCGCGCAAATCCTCATAAACTTGGATGTGCTTTTTTTCTTTTGGGCATTTGGGGAGGTTTACCCTTCAAACCTCAAACCGTTACTCGTTCCCGCATACAAAAATGGTCCATGAATAGTACCGCAAGCCGTTAGACTGTAGGCAGAGTCACATCCATCGATGGTAACATCCAGGGATTGAGGGGTAACATCTTGTGGTAGCCATTCACTTCAATCAACCGCATCAGATGGGCTTCAAGAATGGAAGGCTTCAGCATCCTCCGATTCGAATGAGCTGTAATCAACTTTTTTTCGGGATTTGGAGTACAGGTTTGTGTCGGTGGTATCACAGAGGGCAAAAAATATGTGTACCTTTTAGCGTTAGATTGGGCGTTGTAACTTTGATGGTCACAATGCGCAAACGCGGACACCAGCAGATACAGTACTACCAGCGGCTCCAAACGTGAAATTTAGCTTCGCTGTACTGTGTGCCCCCCCCTTTTTATTTCACACCCTCTATGGTGCGGGGTGGGGTTCCATCCAGTTCCATTGTTGAGTACTTTTACATAGGGAACGTCTGGCCCGCAAAAAGGCGAAAACAACGTGATCCCTTACACCAAATGCAGGGGAAGAACAGTTCTTTCTTCTCGTACATATGCGGTACACGAGCACGTCCTGCGTGTAAGAGCTTTGCAAACCCCGGGCTACCATCATCCTCTCATGATAGGCAGTCCCCCCGCAAAAAGGATAAAAAAACACGACGTTGATCCCGCCACACCATAGGGGAAGAGTGGTTCTCTCTTCTCGTACATCTGTCATTACACGAGCACCTCCGGCATTTAAGACCTTTGCTAATGCAGAGCCACCACCCGTCCCCCTCGATTCGTCTTAACCACACCAAAGGGCTTGATAAAGACGTAAAAAAGGTGTGCTCAGGGCCAGAAAGAAGTGAAGGATACCCGTTGAACCGAACCAAGATGAGCGCTTTCAACAGGCAGGCGGATGATTCCCTTCGACTGCGCGCACAGTCCGGCGTTGAAATGTGTTTCACGGTCTGTTTTGGCTGTTGATTTTTGGCAATCAAACCATGCAACGAGTGTATTTGACCGTCTGATTGTTCGATGCAGTCTATTGTTGGGAGGCGTGGTCGGGTATGGGAGGTTGATGCCCTCCAACTCAATGACAAGTCGGTGTTGGGGTTCATGCTTTTTTGTGGCGCGTAATTCCTTTCGACTGCGCGCCAAGTCCGGTGCTGTGATGTGTTTTCAATAGTTCTGTTTTGGGCACTTCAGTTTCCGCCAAGCAAACCATGCAAAGATATATCAGATCGCGTGTGATCTCTAAACGCAGCCTATTGTCGCGAGGGTGTGGTTGGATTTGGGGGCTCTGATGGCCTTCCATTCAAATGGGGTTTGGTTTCTTGTTTCTTTGTGCCTCCCATCGCGTTGCGGTGCTGGTTTTAGGGAGGAAAAAAAGGAGGTTCGCTCGTGGTGCGGATCTGTAAGCATTGTGGCGGAATACACAGCCAACGATGCGTGCGTTTCAGCTCTCACTGTTGAACCGTTCTGGTCAAACACATCATTTGGACACCAAAGCGCAGCAGGCACCATCTTTTGCGGCACATAATATATCCCAATTGCCTAGCACAACGGAGTACCCAAACTACTGCATTTGTGCGTTACTGTATTGGCTGCTACCGGAAACTGCACGCAAAGCCACATGTAACTGAACTACGGTCTCATTTTTTTTGCCTACAATTCTCTACAAATACCCCGAACTTTGCTTGGAATGCATTCGGTCCACTCCCGCCAGTTACCCTTCGTTCCATCTAAATAAAATTTGTGCTGGATCGGTAGCAATCAGAGGGAGCGAGGATATTTCATCGACACCGCAGTTGTATTTCAACCTCGACTTCCTACCTGCGGCACCGGCTGTTTTGAACCTTTGTCAAACGTGCGCGCAAAAAAACCGATGCGGTGGACACGGCCATTATGGCCGTCACCCCTGATTTTTACCCCGTTTTGCGTTCACCCCACGTAGCAGCGTCACATAGTTGGAGCGCGGTGGTTTGGATTGTCTTACGCAAGTACATACTGAAACTCGCCCTACAGAAAAGGGGAGCTCGCACAGTCAAGACTCCGGCTAGAAAGCGCGCATTTTCCTGCGCCGGAATGCCACAGCGTGTACATTTGTAACGTTCCAGAGGGAGCCAATGGAAAGGTACTGAGCGCGTCCCGCCTTGCTGGTCTCAGGGCCAAAAAAATAAGGGTCAGCTCTCAAAACCTTATGGCGGAACACACAGCCTACGATGCCTGTGTGCGTTCATCTTTCTACGTTGAACACCGCAGTTCTGGTGAAAGACTCTTTTGATTTCTAAGCGGTGTTCATTTGTAACGTTGCAAAGGAAGCAATAGAAAGATACTCGACGCAAACCGCCAAAAGCAATAGTCTGACAACCCTTTTCCGCAGACGAAGATGAGGCAGAGCGCCCCAGCAGTCATATGTATGAATGCGGTGGTATTTTCAATTTGTTGGTGACGTTTTTTTTGTGGATCGAGGCATTGGTGGGCTGAGAAAAAAAAATTGTACATATTTTTGGCCGAAGCAAGGGGATGAGACGGAGCACATCCCACCTGCGGTCTCCAAAGCAGTGTTCAACTGAATTACACATTTGGGACCGTCAGTACGTACTGAGGTGCACAAATCGACGGTTAGGAACAGCGAAATGCTAAGTCAACGCAGACATCCAACAACACGGGCGAAGACATGCGTATATGTGGGAGCTAGCCCGGTACTATCCTGCAATTTGTTCTTAACCTCCCGTTCTCTACCTACTTTTTTGCGGATGGATGCATCAGTCGGGTGGGAAAAATACAACACGATATGAAGTACTCAAGAACAGCGCATCCCATCCTATCAAATGAGAGTTTGTGGCACATGGTTTCACTCTCCGGTGCATCACACCACCACACACATGGAAGTTCGCGTATCATCCCTGGTAATGCACCAGCAGGTATCTTCTCCAAATGAACATAAAGTCAACCTCCTCAATGACGGTTCTGTCCGCAATGTTTCCCCCGGCGTTTTTCCTTTTTTGGCGCATCGCGGCCGGGTGGCCGAGGGCCCTCTCCCACCAAATCAAATGCGTGTGGTGCTGCAACCCCCGCGGAAAAAGGAATGTGCACATCATGGCGCAATAGAGTTGAAAGGGAGCCGTGAATCCCCTCTTCACGGAACGCCTGTTTAAGCGGTAATATCAAGTTGTCCGATGGTAATGAAGTGAGCATCAGGCACGCGAGCTCCGATTACGAGGTTCTTAATTCGCTGCGCGCAGTACCTATGGAAGAGACCGGTGTTTAGCGTGAAAATCAAACAAGCGCACACAACTGCGTATTCATCTTGTGGCAGCAACAATGAATTTACGACATGCTCGCATGACCGCCAACGTTTGATTTCATTGGTCTGTCCCTGTTCATTTACGAGTTCGTTCCTCTTTCAGGCTGCGAATGACGTAAAGCAAAGGGTTATTAAATAGCGTGAAGGCAAAAAAACAGATATAGCCGTTTTCAGGTACTTTGTGGCCTCGACGAGATGTACCCGGGCCATGTGCGTAGTCGTAGATATGAGTGGACGCCCCTGCATCAGTGATGAACCGTTCGGGCCATTTCTAGGGCACTTCACATCCTCAAGCATTGGGGTCACCCGAAAGATGATGTTCCATCGTCAACCCGTCCTGGCGGGTCCCTACATCCATCGTCCCCGCCTTCGAATCTTTGCTCAGTTTCTGCAGTACAGTGGGGGTCGCCGTGCTCTTTGCAAAGGCCTGAAGCATGGTGGCTACTTTTATCATGCATAGTGCCCCTCTAAGTTTCTGCCGCACTCCGGAAAAGAAAACGTCACTGGCGTCAAAAGAACCCGAAGATCACCGTGTTATTGATCGTGACGTTTGGAGAAAAAAAACGGTTCCCGCAATAACGAACGAAATCCGCAGGTCCGTCCCACCAAGCAAGGTAACCGGGGCGGGGCACATCTCTACACGCCTGTCCAAGTATCCAGAAACAAACGTTGAGTATGCATGGGTACGAATGGAAATAACAGCTGGAATCGACCAAATGCCTACATCAAAGTAGACGTCCATCAATGATGGCAGGATATGGGCAAATGTGGGTGGTAGCTTCCGGGAAGCTAGCACTTCAATAATCGAACAGTGGTCTCGCCTGTTTTTTTTTCGGACGTCTCTTTTTGCGATGGGGACGCAACAGTCGGATAAAAAAAAGCACGCAACATACAGGAACAGCAGATCAGGGTCCTACCGAATGAGGTGATCCGGCACATGGTTTCGCTCTCCCGTGCCTTAACCGCCGCACGCACACTTCAATGTTGGGGATCCATCGTGATGCACCTGTTGGTACCCTCGTTAGCGATGACTGTAAACTCGGAGACAGCATCAAGCACTCAAGGATGGTTCTGGCCCCCATTTCCAATTGAACGGACAGAGCTCCTTTTTTTGCGCGATGACCAATGCTATTTGCGCGATGGCCGCATCGGTCAGGCCAAAAAAATCCTAAAAGTTCTACGAACATCAGATCCCCATCCTATCGAATGAGGTGGTCCGCCACAAACCTTCACTCTCCTGCATTTTGACTGCCACACGCACTTAAACGTTTGGGTATCATCCAGGGTAATGCACCAGTTGGTAGCTTCTTCGCAAGTGGAAACGGCATCAGCACCTCAACGATGGTTCTGGGCCCCATTCCCACTTCAGTGTAGAAAGCTCTTTTTTTTGCGTGATGGCCGCATTGGTCACGCCCCAAAAAAAAGAAGATTGTAGAGATCCCCTTCCTATCAAATGAGGTGGTCCGCCACAAACCTTCACTCTCCTTGCCTGCTGCCTGCAATGTACACTTAACCCGTCTGGTATCATCCAGGGTCATACCCGGGTGGTATCCTCTTCAGCAATAAACGCAAACGCAAGTCGGGGACAGTCAAGCACCTCAACGGATGGTTCTGGACCCTCTCGTTGAAGAAATACTTCTTTTTTTGCCCATCGTTTATTGGGCGAAAAAAAGAGGAGGTTTGGTAGCAATCAGCAATCAACCGCGGGGTGGTTCAACCACACGCAGACATTTGCCGTCTCCTCACAAAATTGCGACTATGGTTTGGATACGCGCTGGGTATTCCGTCAGGTCAGTCAAGGCAGGAGACAAAAAAAAACAAGCCGAAGGAATCCTAAGTCCCGGTCCCACCAGTTGAGGCGGTCCGGCCCACACTTTCACTTTCTCCAAAAGTACCCGACGGTGTTTGGGTACCCACCAGATATCAAGGACAAGGGCCGTATATACGGTGCCCAAGAAATACCTCCCCGCGACGAGCCCGTTACTACTGTTACGTCCCTCATGAGAGATTAAATAAGCCCATTCCTTCAATGTCCCCACAGCCCTCTAAAAAAGACGTATATCCATCACGCGAAAGAGAGGTGGATCCCCCATTTACTTTAGAGGATAATCACACGTAGTTTAACATTAAGGAAGTGAGAATAATGGGTTGTACATGAGCGCCGATTATAAGATGTGTCTCCATGCTCAATGTAACGGTTATATCGCATCCTCCGTCTCTGAAAGAGACGGAAAAGCAGCACCAAAAAAAGCGCTGTTACCGAGGACCACCAAATGGAAAAGGTAGATGGATTGATCTGCAATGTTCCCTCTCCCCCACAACGAAGCGTTTTACTCTATTGTACGGGTAGACCGTAGGTTCCGGTGCCGTGGGCAACGGCTGCACATCTCCCTGCGTTACTCCGACGATTGCATGTGAGGGTTGCCCGAATCAATACAGGAGCAGAGAAAAAAAAATAGCTGCCGGAATATGAGCTGATGGCAAGGTTCGAAAATCCGACTCGTTAAACCGCCAGTTGCCCGCAAGCTTGCCCATACATTCAAATACGCATTCTCACTCCTACCTCCGTTTCCTTCCCCCCCGCGTGCATCTCGGGATCTAGGTAATTGGTACTTAAAAATTCTCGGGAAAAGTAGCACCAAAAAAAACAAATGATCGACACGTGGAGAAGAGGATTGATCTGCGGCGGTCCTTCATTCCACAGCAAAGCGTTTTAGTCTACTGTATCAGCCGGGTGAGAAAATGAGCTTTTGACTGATCCTACCGTAGGTTCCTATCGCACCACCCCCGTTGGCGCATCTCCCATGGTCGTTGGGACCATTGCGTCCACATGAGGCACTATTCAGGGCAGGGACAAGGATCCTGATCAACTATATTGGTGCCGTTCGAACGTCTTGTTCGTCCGACTGCCACTGGCAAGTCACGGTTACTGATATATTTCTCTCACGAGAGTACGCGTGTTCTCTCCGACATCCCACGCGTACGTCGCCTTCTCCACCCGTGGATTAAAAACAAAAGCACTGAAAAAAACTGGTGCGGACGACATTCGCCGAATTGGGATGCGAGGTGTGGTTCAACGCGGTTATTCCCCCGTGATTCATGAGAAATCTTCATCAGGCGATACCTCAGATTGCTGTAGATCTCGGGAGGGCATGTATGATGGTAAACCGTCAACCACATTCTTGACGGGCTGGATTTGATGACAAACAGTTCAAAGTACCGGCTGCGGCGTGCTGTCTTAACAACATTTTCGCTAGACATACTGTCTTTACGACATTCCGCCCGTCTGGACACCCCAAAAAAATCTGTTCCACGTTAGATTGAAGAGTGCGACCGAACCGCCGTACATCCCGTTTTCCAGCAACCCTTCGTCCGCTCCCTGTCTCCGTTACTGCTAACTCCCCATTGACAGCAATTCGTGCAACATCATGGATATACCAAAAAGTATTTCCGGGCCCCATGCAATGCGTGGTAATGGAATTAAATCGAGTAGCACATCGGGTGTGGCTGCCACGGCGCATTTACTGCCGTTGTTCCAGCATTACCTCCAAGGACGATGAAGTTTTTTTGTGGCCTTCCTACCTGACCGAGTCCGGTAAGGGGTATATTCCGCAGGCGTAAGGAAAAGAGTAGTTACTCGTTACTGCCCACTCCTTCTTGATGGCGATATCATGGATACGTCCACAAGTATGTCCGGGTATCTGCGTAACCACATCGAGTGTATGATCCTCCTCCCATCAAGTGCGGCTGCCCCACGACGCATTTACCGTGGTCGCCGCAGTATGGCGGGTCTCAAAACCGAGACGAATTTTTTTCGCGGCTTTCTTACCCGAAGCCGGAAAGGTTGTGTATCCGGCAGGCGGAAGGAAAAGGGTAAGCAAAAAAAAAGCACAGGGAACATCAGCCGCAAGGAGTCGAACGAATTAGAATCGGAACGAATCCTTTGAGTTTGTTCCTGTTGGAGTACATCGGAAGTTATCGTTACAAGATGATGTATATCAGGCAGGCATACAGAAAGGGTAGGCCCAAAAAAATAGGGGACTGGGCGAAAGAAGGAGTCAAAACCATTGGGATTGGGGCGAATCCCTCGAGTCTGGTCCTGTTGGAATACATCGAAAGTTATCGTTAGAAGAGGATGTTAACAGGCAGGCGTAAAGAAAAGGGTAAGCCACAAAAAAAAAACAAAAGATGGAGCAGGCGGAAGGAGCCGAACAGATTGAATCGGAACGAATCCTCTGAGTT
This sequence comes from Borealophlyctis nickersoniae, assembly GCA_027604605.1. Lineage (NCBI taxonomy): Eukaryota > Fungi > Chytridiomycota > Chytridiomycetes > Rhizophlyctidales > Borealophlyctidaceae > Borealophlyctis > Borealophlyctis nickersoniae. The sequence goes on from JADGKA010000657.1 coordinate 8,048, forward strand.
CATTCTTATTCGAGTATATGGGGAAGTACGCGTCGTCTTCAGACAATCAACCCGGCACAGGTATTTGTGCCGGGAGAGGTGCACCGTAGCAGTATGAGAGTTTGATGTGCCTGCGGCAATATTCATGTCGTCGGCCATGTTCACGCACTCTTTGGATTACTGAGAGATATTTCTTTTGCCTGGTCATCCTTCTCGGTTTCTAAAAGCCACCAATCTGTAACTTTTGCACGGTTTAGGAGTAGAGATACCGTAGCGGAACGAGAGTTTGACTGCCTGCGCAGCAACATTCAGGTCGCTGGCTCAGGAGTCGAGTCATTGTAAAAAAGTCGAGCATTTTTTTGGCCTGCCGGATCGTTCGTGGTTTCATAAAGCAAAAGTTCCGTGTAACCGTTCAGGAACGGAGGAACCGCACACACAATGAAATGTGCGATTCAATAGCATTGGCTATTGGTGGTTGACCACCACAGTACAAAGACGCGTCTTCATTGGTAAACTGCTTTGCTTTGCACGCCAAGAAAAAATCGTTCGAGACCTTTCAAGATGGATTGGGCCTGAGATGTGTCGGCCCAGCCATGGCCATCATAACCTTTCTGCAACGTGACATTCGAAAGGACCTTTTTCACATCTACTCTGTACGAAAATATGGCGCATCGCAGCATAGCGGCAACTCCGCAGCAAAAAAGCAGAACCATGGAGAAGTACCTCAGTGGGGTTGAAATCATTGGCATGCCGATGCATCTTTCATGCCAGGGTTGTGTGGTGCGAAGATTATGTATCAAGTCCCAATAGTGGCATAGTTAAAAATCAATACAATAAAACTACAACCATGGAACAGGAAATGCGACGGTCTACGCGTGGAATGTGCCTGAGTACGCGTTCGACCAGAGGCGTGCCCTTGCAGCAATATCTTTTTTCTCATAGGCGAGTAGGCGAGGAGAAACTAGCGGCCAGGCGTGCATTTTGCCTCCGCGCTTACGCAAAAACAAGTGGACGTACTTGAACCAGTCACACCTTTCTGACATGAGCAAAACGAAATGCGGTTGCCGTCAATCAAACGGTAAGTGCCCAATCTTTACAACATAGAAATGGCAATTTGAAGTCTTGCTTGATATCAAAAAACCCCGGTCGTTTGACTTGAAAATATGCCAAAAAGGTGCAAAACCGGTTCACAACTACTGGTTTGCAAGTGGCATGCATTGTTTAGGGTGCGAACGTTTGAACGACAAAAGCAAGCCCGCTCGCAGCGAGGAGCAATTGCGTACTGATTGTTGCAACTTATATGGTTGTGCACAGCTAAGAATCGTAACAAAGAGCTTGTATAGGAAATGAGATTGAGATCGGCGCACATAAAGGGAAAGGGCGTGCAAGTCAACTGCGTAACGCGTCGGTGGCGCAGCGGTGGCTGGCTGGAGGATTGAATTGAACGGCAAAGACCTCCCATCACCAAGGCCCCCATTTCACACTTCCATTTGTTTTGTTCCAACAAGATGCCGCAACTGCACAACGACCCAGTCGAAGCACAACACCCCCACTACGACAACTCCCCATCAGTCACAGACGACAACCAACCACACCCACAACAACAACAACCGTCGCAACCACAACAACAGCAACAGCACGACCCCTCCTCCTCGTCTTCAGGAGACGACGACACACCACCCTCCTCCTCCCTCTGCCTCATCTGCAAAAAACAAGACGCGACCTACGCTCCCTCAGTATGCGGCCACGTGTACCTCTGTGTGGCCTGCGCGAGGAAACAGGCGACCGGTGGGAGGTGTAAAGTCTGCAGGCAGTTTTTCGCCGAGGTTAGGAGAGTTTAAGGTGGGGGAGGACGGGAGGTTGCGGTGGTGGTGAGATGGAGGGAGGGAATGTAAATGGGTTTTTTTCAATCTTGATACCCGGTGCGACTTTCAAGAGTCGCTCGACTTGAGTTCGTCCATTCGCAAATGTGTGCGTGACTTGTTTGAGCGCGACGTGGGCCTTGCCGACGGCGGTCAGTACTCTGGCATAAAACAATTTTTTTTTCCGTTTTGTTGCTCCGCTTCGATGCTTCCCTCTCCACACACATCATTGCCATCACGAACCAGACGCCGTTCCAATGGCGGCACCGGCCGAAGCATGCGCAGGCGGCCCACGTTCCAATTAACCCTCGCGCCTTCTTATGAAGACGGCCCCATTCTTTTTTCGTTTGGTGGAGGAGCGGCTTTAGTAACGATGTGATTTCAATGCCGTTCCGCAATTTACGGCGAGTTTCTAGAAGGTTGAGTGAGTCCGTACGTAACGTCGCCGGTACGCACCCACCATTTGACCGACTTGATCGCGAGGCATGACCAGGCCTTTTTTTGTTCCGAGCCCTCAAACAATGGGAAAACTTAGCATAGTGGGCCCACGCACTTGTTTTGCACTCGATGGACGCGGTTTCCTGAGCCCTTTCGCTTCAACCCACACGCACGAATGTTGGACATCAGGACATGGAGTATACTGCGCGTTGCACCGCATTTTCTCATCAGACTCCCTTCTCACTGCATGCATGTAATTGGATCCAATTCAATATGCGTTCCTTCTATTATCAGTTGTTTTTTTTTCACTCCGTAAATTCGACAAGAGGCGTCACTCTATGCCCATGCGCGCACGGTGTGAACGGTGTGAACGGTGTGGGTGCCCATTCCCTCCACCGTTCCACGACACTGGGCTGGACGTTTTTTCACCTCCCATGGCCCCCGCAATTTTACAAACCACACGCATACAATCCTAAAAACTGAGCGGGTGTGTGGACGCGCGGTATACCGGTTTCGTCCGCTATATTGATTCTATTCCTTTTTTTTTGCTACCAGGCGATGCATCTTACGGCCTTCACACAAGATGTGCCTAGACCACATTACGCGGGTACATACACAGCGTGGATTATGGTGGCGACATGCCGGATACCTTCAATTTGCAACTAGGCGCAGTGTTTGAACCTTTTTTTCTTTCTTTGGGGGACTGGTTGTACCGCCGCTTGAGTAAAACGTGTGCCTGCGTTCCGTCCACCTATTTCTCTAGACCGACCGGATATGCGGACGCACGCACGGGGTATGGTGGCCAATACCCGTCCCGTCTAATACGTCCGCAACTTCTCCAGCTGCAGTCTTTTTGGTGATCCGGCGACGTTACGGCTATCCCCCGACAAAGATTTTACTACTGCACTCCTTCTCACACCGCGTGTTAATGGGATCCAAATTCCATAGGCACGCCTGTTGGGCGTTACGGTCTGGTCATTTTTTCCCCACTTCATGTGCGTACGGCAGCAAGTACGGTGTGGTGCCCATTTTGTCCAACATCCCACGTTTGCTGCACCGATTGTGGGTATCTGGAAAACTACCCGCGCAGGTATCACCGAGACCCACTCAGACTGGGACCGGACGGTCTGGTGGTTAATACCCGCTCCATCCAATATAACACGGGTCCGATTTCATTATTTTTTAGTGCCCGCGACATTACGGCTGTCGCAGGAGATGCATTCAAACGCCGTGTGTGTGGCCATGGCAGAGACTGCAACCATTCGGCGAGTACACAAACAGCGTAGCCGTGAGTTGTGTGGGTCATCGTTGCGACGTTGCGATACTTCAACTCGCAACTGTGTGTTGTTGTCTTTCTTCGGTGTTATGGCTGTCCCCAGAGACGTGTATAACATGCGGCGTTTGAAGGGACTTTGACCAACAGTCGGCGGGTACACAAACACAAACAGCGTCGGCCTTTGCGGGGTTGCGACGTTGAGGGATACCTTCAAGTCGCAACTTTCGGTCATATGTGTGTCTTGGTTTTTTTCTTTCTTCGGTGGCCTGGGTGCACCACCGCTGAAGTACCCCCTTGCGCGCGCAGTCCACCTATCGTTCTGGATATACGGGACGCCCGGTGTGGCCAATACTCGGTTCTGTCCACTATCGCATTACTTCTCTCCTCTTACATTTTTTTTGGGTATCTGGGATATTATGGTTGGTCCAAGAGACGTGGATTGAATCCGGCATTTGCGGAGACTTAAACCGACAGTTGGTGGGTAGACAAACAGTGTCGGCCTTTGCGTGGGTTGTGGCTGCGACGTTGTGGGATACCTTCAATTCGCAACTTAACACACACTTGATCTCTTTTTTTTTTCTTCGTGCCTGGTTGAACCGCCATTTGAGTGTCCCGGTATGTGCGCAGTCCATGGACTGCCCTTTTCCGGTTTTCCTGCATTGCATTGCGGAGACTACAACCAACAGTTGCCGGGTACAACACAGAGCGTCAGCCTTTCACGTGGGTTATGGTTGCGGCATTGTGGTATACGTTCATTCGCAACTATGCACAGTGATCGACATTTTTTTTTTGCTTCGGTGACATGGTTGTTCCGCCCCACGAGTGCCCTCCTGCGCGCGCGCAGTCCACATGTCTTTCGGGGTTCCTTTCGAAAAACATGCCTGAGCTCAGACCAACGCAACTCGTTCGGAGCGGGTTTCCAGTTGGGTGATCTCTCACGTAAATTCCCTTTGTTACGAGCGGGAAGAATTGTGAAATTGACAAATAGTAATACTCAAGCAGGTTCGTAGCGGTACAATTGGTGCTACCCGACGTTTACGGCGGCCCTGAGGTCTGAACCGTGGAAATTCATCCCCTTGTCTTCACTTTTTTTTTGGGAGGAGGGGGCGGGTGAAAACAACCCCGACTGGCGGAATGAATCGCTAATGTTCGCCCGGTCATACTTACGCTTTGATTGGGACAAGTCCAAAAAAAAAGTATGAATTGACTAAGCGTACGATGTGCTCCGATCATCCTTCCTGAAGGACACGGAAACTCGACTTTGCACTTTTGGCTCTATGACGTCGATCCGAAATAGCATGAATTAGCTTGCCGTGCTGCGAAGCAACGAACAAACGAAGGGTCTGACTTGCTATCAAAGTGGATCCGCAAGGCCTCGCCCTTTGTGATGTGTACCAACCACCGCCTACCGTTATCAACTTCCTGGTAGAGGGTCATAATCCGACGGGCGAAGTTGGGTCCTCGTTGCACTTCGGAATGGCACCTGCCTGTGGACCTCTTTTTTTGCCGTCCCAGAAACATTCGGCGTTCCGATTTGCGGTAACTGCGCGGATGGCTTCCGCGACTGCACGCTGGGTCTTTCGCGCAGTGTCGCCGATCTAATACTAATCGGGAAAGCTCACGGCCGTGAACGCCCCTTTCTTCTTGATGTAGCAAACGGCAAACGTAAAATATTGAGCAGAAAGCCACTGCCAGAGTCACCGAAAAAAGTACGAATTCTGAAGGCAACTATCGGAGATTAGATCCTGGACCTGGAGAACCCACGTCCAGGGTTCATACTATGTGCCCCTTGAGTACGTCGTGTCGTTTGTTGGGATTTATTATGATTAGTTCAAACGAGCGGATATCAAAAAAACCATGCGAACGTACTGGGATATTCGACGGTGGATGTGAACCTAGCTGTCCAAACTGCGTACTATGTGCCCTACTAGGTACGTGGCATCGATGGTTGGATTTTCCGAAATGTAATAAGCGCGGGACGCGAGTACGCGGCGTCGATTAGTGTGGTTTCTCATACGGCAAGGCGCGTGCCCCCAAAAAAAAACCAGCATTGCGCGAAAGGGATTTGGACGGTAGACCTTAAGAAGTCGGCCATCCAGACTGCGCAACGGGTGCGCTACTAAGTACGTGCTGTCGACCGCTGGGTTTTCAGAAATTTCGGAAGTTGGAGAAAGACCCAACTGACGGAGACGGAGATTGTAGCGACGGGGACATATCGACCACCCCCAATTTCCCAGGATGGCGCGATATCACCAGTTGCACCATTGTCCCGACACCGTCTACAGTCAAAGATGCCAACAAGCCTCACCGACATTCCTGTGATTTCCGGTTCGAAAACACATGTAATCTGGATCCCCGATTTGACCTTGCACTTTTTTTTGTTCGACCACAGAAATTCGCGGACGCACATGGTCAAACAGATGTGTGCGGTCCGCATGGATTGTAAACTTCCGTCATCACTGCCGTGTTTCGTTCGAGTAGTCGCAGTTGATGCGGGCGTTTCTGAATCTGTCTAGGTATTACCGAGAGGCAGTCGATAAAGCGGACCGTCCAATGTCGCGGCGTTCCTGCGTGATTGACGCCAGAATTGCGAGTTTACCGGACTTCTGTTGCATAGTTCTTTTTTTGCGAAGTCGCCATATGCTGACGGTTGAACGCCACTGCGCAAGACAAACAAAGGTAATCGCAAGCTCAGCCTATGAGGAAACTCGCTGTCCGAGGCATTCGAAACACCGATGTTATTACAAACTCCCGTCATCACTGCCCTGTTTTTGTCATAGTAATTGAGGTTGATCGGGATGCTTCTTCAAACCTTCTTCAAACCTTCTTCAACCTTCTTCAACCTTCTTCAACCTTCTTCAACCTTCTTCAACCTTCTTTTGGGGGGTACCGAGAGGCAGCGGATGCACTTAGTTTGGTTGACAACATTCTACGCACATTGCGATGATTGTGATCGTTCCGATTTTTGGCGTTACCTGCGCTACGGTGCGGAGCGCAGATAGTAGATCTTGGGTAATCTTTTTTTGGGAACGGCGACCAGACACAGTTATGCCGACAATTGAAATACGCGCGCAGTAATCACGGAATCAAGTGCAAGCTCATCCCAAGAAAAAAGAAATTGGGGTCATAGCCACGCGTTAATTGTAACGGTCCGCCCGCCGTCGTTCCACCGTTCCAAACGTTCTTGCATGAAAGGATATCTATACTCATTGTCAGCGAAAGGGTATCGATACTCTCCCTCTTTGCTTGCGATGCACCGGTTATAAACATGCTGTAAATAAACGAACCGCCCAGCATCAATCGAGCCTAAGACATTTCCGAATACCGAAGGTTGAACCCCACTGTGCGCGCGCGCAGTCAACCACAAAGCAACTCGCAAGCTCAAACCAGAAGAAATTTCGTTATCGCAGACACTCAACCACCAAAGATGATTGTACCCGGTCCAAACATCCTTCCAGGAAGATAGATCATGCCCTCTCTTGCCAGTTTGGTGCACTGGTTATAAGAAGCCGTATTCAGCATCAAGAAGCAACGAAGCGTATCACCATCCCAGAATGTGCCGCAAACGCTCCAGAGTAAGCGTTATTGCCATTCGTTTGCTGCAGCGATGTTTGAGCACCAAAAGACATGTGGGGGGGTGAATAACCTGAATAACCTACGCTTCCCAGTCCTCCGGATCACCGGCGATGCTGCTGAAGCTTTTCTATTTTGTTGCGATTGATGAGACATGTTTCACCGGTGGCGGAAGTCGTTTGCTGGTATACCAAGCCCGTTCGTTTTGCACCACAGCACAACGGTGGCATGTCCGAAGTTGGCCGGATACCTGCGGTTTGGACCGCGGAATGGCCTATCGCTCATGTTTGGTTGTTGTTTTCCTCTTTTTTTCGTCGGCGACGGGTTGACGGGATTGACTACACAAGACTGACGGTGGAAAGCCCTCTGCGCGCGCAGTCTTGACATTATTACACCTGAACCACGGGACATGCAAGGTCCTGATCAGACCAAGGTTTTCGGGACAGGCAAGATCAGACCAAAAAACCTTGCTTTTGACGTAACACACGCAGGGCGACCCTCACAAACTTCAAGTTCATCAACGTCAACGTTCAACGATTCGGCGCCGTCAACAATCTTCGGTAGGCGCTTCAAGTTTCGATATCCAAGGTGGCCCATTCGCTGGTGCCACAGCTCAGCAGCTTTTAATCGTTCTTCTTTCGTTATCAAAGCCATTGCTTCATCCTCCTCCTTGCGAAGGTTTCCTTTGAACCAGTAGACCCCATTGTCTCTGGTCCCTTCAGCGAGAGTCTCAATCGTTGACAAATCAACATCCCGCGTGATCTTCACGTGGCCAGAAGGGGTAAATATCGTAAAGAACCCCTTGCGGCTCAGCGCCGGCACTGACATCAAGTTTGCTGATAGATCTGGCACGTGCAGCACGTTTTCAAGGGTCGCTGACCGCGGTATGTTTCCCACATGGGATGACTCAATCTTGGACCCGTTTGCGGTCCCAATCTTGACCTTCTGCTGTTGAACCGTCTCAGGGTCCAACCACGTAGCGTTGGGGGTCATATGCTGAGTACTATAGAAGGTTATTGGGCAATACATGTAATCTCTTAGTCACCTAAAATACAATTCTACAATCGCTCTGCTACTTATACTTCCTAACTACCATGACGCGATCCTTCCAGAACGTTCCCCAAGATCACATGACCATTACCTAATCAG
>JADGKA010000658.1:0-16294 GCA_027604605.1 Borealophlyctis nickersoniae
GTGGGGGGTTGTGGAGGATTGGTGGGCGGTGGTTAGGTGTGATAGATGACCTATTCAGTCATTGGTCCAACATAATAAAAACGTCAGCTCAGCAACACCCCCATTGTTGGCGTCCAAAGAAATGAACAAGGCATCACACTTACTCAACCAAGCTCTAACCTCCCCCTCAACATCTCCCCTCGATCTAGCGGCCTCCGCCCTCGTCTTTGCATGTTCCGCCAACTCGGCATGCGTCGGCGGCAGCTGCGATGCTTTACTTTTCGTCGTGGATGGAGGAATCGGTTGCATAGACCACGCGGCCAGTCCGACTTGTGAAATGAATCGTGATCCCGACTTTTTCCAGAACCCGGAGACGCCTTTTGGGATGTTTACTGGTTGACGGAAGAAGATGATGAGTGATGAAACGAGGTGGGGAACGCGGATGGAGTGATGTGGGTACCTTGGGAGTCTATACGGCCGTACCCAGATGAGGACCCGTCATGCGTTGCCGGTTTTTGACGGTGGTGATGCCGCTGTTGATGTCGGTTGGGCAACGTTGGTGCTCTACGACGAGAAGGTGGCGGGTCTTCTGCAGTCTCTACAAAACACAAAAGTCAAAAATGTGGAAATCTTCGGAGCTTCCTTCCCCAAGTTGATCTCTCGCCATACTTCTGACATGCTCAACTGCTTGCTCATGACTCCGTCTCACCACCTCCGCTTCGTGGAGTTTGCGACCCGTGGGTGCTGACCAGGGCGGCCGCGGTGGCGGTGGTCGCACTTCTATCGGTTTTGATACCTATGTTTTTGAATGTAGAGTAATAACGTGCAGGCAGAGAGTGAGCGCAAATGTCAATAAAAAGTCACAAATATCGATGGAATGACGATTTACCCCACTATGCGACACGCGCTGGGTCATACTAGACGCTCGCCCACGTTCGTCTCGAGTTTTTGAAGCGGCTTTGCAATGCGTGGTTGTGTGATGAGGTGGAATCCAGGGTGGTCTGGGAGTATGTGATGCTTTTGACGCAGCAGTCGTACGGGACGATGGTATTACGGGTTTCGCTGATTTTGCGGGGTGAGATTTGGACGTGGGTGGCGGGTGTGCGGGATGGGAGATAACTTTCGCGGGTAGAGAGGGAGGCGTTATGAATGATCGTTCATCGGGCGATGGAGAGGCGGGTCGTGGTGGTGATGTTGCTGTTGGTGATGGAAAGTCGTCTATTGGGGTGTCGGCCTTGTGGATCTCTTGTTCGGCGACGGTATCCCTCCCTACATGACTGCTATCAGGATTCGAGGGTTCGAAATCATCGTCTTCGTACCCTGTTTCGCCCCCTCCTCCCACACTTTCCGCACCACCGCCTTCGCTCCCAGCTCTCTCCGTGTTCTCATCCACATCAAACTCGACTTTGGCACCATCCTCGCGTGTATCCCCGCCATCATCCTGCCCGATTTCGAAATCTTCATCTCCGTAGGCCTCGTCGCCACCTCTCCCTTCCACAAGACTATCTCCGTTCGACTCATCCGCAATTCCCGTGTCCCTAACCGTATCCCTATTCTCCTCTCCATCGCTCTCAAACCCATCATCTCCATACGCCTCAGTCTCCCGCCCACCCACGTCCTCCTCAACATTTTCTGAACCCGGCAACGATTCAACGTCGGATATGACCGAGTCGGTGTCTAGTGTGTTCAAGTGGGCTGATGCAGTGGTGTTTTCCGGGTTTGTCATAAGCCGTGCTTTTTCCTGATGGATCTGGGTGTTGGTGGGGTGAAGGGCGGAGCAGGGTATCCAAAAATAGAGGTTCAGACGCGGGAACGAGCTTGTTGGGTATGTAAAGTGAAAGAATCGGGAAGAGGTCGAATCACGAGTGAGGAGGGGAAGGCATTTTTGGTGATTACGGCGGAATTTTAATATGCTTTTCAAGCATGTCCGATTGCATGAACTGGATGTTGATAGGGCGCCTTGACGGAAGGCAATAATGGTAAGGGAGCCACATTACAATCAAGCCGTTTAATGCGGAAGAGCTGAGCGTAGAGAGTTCTCTGTGGACGATTGAATGAAATGAACCGCTAGAGCTGTCAAGAAAGGGATGCTAGACCCTCAGGTTTGGGTGCAAGGAACAATAGAAAAACGCGGGGATGCAACCGGACATCATCGCACGTTCCGATTTAATTTCCCCATAGACTTGCCCACACACGTCCGCCTCTCACAACTGTCGTTTTCACGATGGGTGCCGGTACAAGTAAAAACCACGCCAAATCAAATTCACACCCAGATTCACACACCACACCGCAAAAGCAACCGGCCCAACCACCCCAGGCATCTCAAAAGCAACAGCAACAGCAGCAGCAGCAGCAGCAACCACAACAACCACAACAACAGCGCTCACAGCAGCAACAACAATCACAGCAACAGCAGCAAAAGCAACGGAGAGCGGGCACACCTCGGACAGGTGGTGGGAGGAATGGGGGTATTCTCGGGGATGATGATGGGGATATTCTATTCGCGATGCCGAGTATTGAGGACGACGAAGTCGGCGGGAGGCGTGATGGTATGTTGTCCAGCCGTCCTTTCCTGCCTTTCTACAACATGTCCCTTCCAACCTTGCTTCTACCGTGCGTTTAATACAGGCCCCAAAACTACGACACAGCACAATGATACCGCTCATCACCCACCGTCACTAACCCCAAAGACAAACAAGGTCGCACCTTCATCGGGTTCTGGGCCGGGAGGAGGGACAAAGTCCAAGACGCCTGGACAGGTATGTTGTCCCTCGGTTTCAATTTTCGGATGTGGGGCAACGGACATGGCTGGATACCCATATCGAATTGGATACCCTGACTGGAAATCGTGCATTTCCTTCTGGTGCAGGCACACCCGAAATTCGACAAGGAAAAATTCAAGAAGGCAAATAAGGAACCTATGGTACTGGTTGGGTTTAACTCTTGCGTCTTCTGTTGGTCGTCTAGAGTTCTTTGGCTTAATGGACTTCCGTTTCCCATTCAGAAATTTGATGATGTGATTGGGGGTCAGGGTCGAAGGTATATTTCTCTCTTTACTCCAGTGTCTCGAGAGCTTCATTATATTCTTACGCTTTTCCCATTCAGTCCCGTACATAAACACCCTCGACCCGCTCTCTCCACCTCATCGTCTACCTCCTCCCTATCCTCCCTCGGGCAAGCAATAGGCTCAGCTTCGAGTGCGTTCCTGGACCCCGACGACGAAGCGTTCATGGCGGAAATTTTGAAGGAGACTCAATTCGTTGTTGACGAGGGCAGGGTGTAATGATGACGTTTTAGGATAGAGAAAACATAGATGTATGTAGACGATAGTCCAACGGCTGTAATGCCAATCACGATATTTCATACATAGGAACGATGGGCATCAATGGTGTTGCTTACTTGGGCAGCATATCACCGCACCCTTGCGTGCTTTGCCAACATCATGATGCGATGAGCACCAAATGAAATTCACCAAAAAGAAAAAAAGGATCCGGTGGAATCAAAACACTATTCCCCAGCGGGGAATTGAACCCCGGCCTCGACGGTGAGAGCGTCGCATCCTAGCCACTAGACGACTGAGGAGATGTACTTTCATAGTGGACTGGGAAATACTTGAAAGTATCGTCTGAGCGGGCTTAGATGTGCACATGCTGATTGGCCTGAAATGGCGAAATCTCAGGCAAAATCCATCTCTCCTGTAGTGGCTTGTGAGGCTTAGGGACGCGCGATTTTCAAAGCCGGTTTTGCCTTCGGTTTGTTGGTCTGTCGGTCTGTCGGTGGAGCAATAAAAAGTCGGTTCTACTCCCCATTAACCCCCCGATCTTCAACTGCACTCATCCACATTATCACAAATGTCCATCGACCCAAAGAAGAACTACCACTTTGAGACTCTCCAGCTGCACGCTGGTGCCGAGCCTGACCCAGGTACCGTCCCGTGATCTGTGGGGAAGCGGTTGTTCGGCCGGGTGTGCAAGGCGGCGTCCGGTGATTTCTATCCTATGTCTTGGATCGGATCACCGTTCCCGTTTTGCACCCCTATTGGCTTCCATGTCCCTGGAAATACTGCGTTCAGCGATGATTGAAGTTTGACATATGGATTTTCCCCATCGATCCAGCTACCGGCGCTCGCGCAACTCCAATCTATGCCACGACCTCCTATGTATTCAAAGACACCGACCACGGTGCCCGTCTGTTTGGCCTTCAGGAGTTTGGAAACATCTACACCCGTATCATGAACCCCACAACGGATGCCTTTGAGAAACGTGTCTGCGCTTTGGAGGGTGGTGTGCACGCTGTTGCTACATCCTCTGGCCAGGCTGGCCAGTTTTTGGCGTTGGCGAACATTTGCGAAGCTGGTGACAACGTTGTCGCTACCAGCTTCCTGTACGGTGGAACTTATAACTTGGTGAGTAGAAACGTGGCGGGATGTGTCAAAATCTGGTGGTAGACGGAGATAATCTTACGTTGTACCTCGTGCGCAGTTCAAAGTCGCTCTTCCCCGTCTTGGCATCACGGTCCGGTTCGTCGACGGCGATCGTCCCGAGGACTTCATCCCGCTCATCGACGACCGCACCAAAGCCATCTATGTCGAGACCATCGGCAACCCAAAACACAACGTTCCCGACTTCGAAGCTATCGCCAAAATCGCGCATTCCCACGGTGTTCCTCTTGTGGTCGACAACACTTTCGGCATGGGCGGATACCTTTTCAACCCTATCAAGCACGGTGCCGACATTGTTGTCCACTCTGCTACCAAGTGGATTGGCGGGTAAGTCTGATCAACGACAAGTTGCGTGGGAGCATTTGGGGCGGCGAATCCTTAATTTCCCCTACTCTTCACCCAGTCACGGCAACACCATTGGCGGTATCGTCATTGACGCCGGAACCTTCCCGTGGAACAACGGCCGTTTCCCCACCTTCACCGAACCCTCTCCCGGCTACCACGGCCTTGTCTTCTGGGACGTCTTTGGCCCGGAAGGACCCTTCAAAACCAACATGGCATTCGGTCTCAAACTCCGCGTTGAGCAACTCCGTGATTTCGGACCCTGCCAAAACCCGTTTGGCTCTTTCCTTCTTTTGCAAGGTCTTGAGACGCTTTCCCTCCGCGCTCAACGCCACGTGGACAATGCGCTGGCGCTTGCAGAGTGGTTGCTGACGAGACGGGAGGTTGCGTGGGTGTCGTATGCGGGGTTGCCCTCGCATCCTAGCCACAGGTTGGCGAGACAGTACTTGAAGCATGGGTTTGGCGGTGTTTTGACTTGTAAGTGGCCCCTTGGTTGGTTACCACTCGATTCCTAATCCCGACATCCTAAACATTTTACTTTCTCCCCACAGTCGGCGTCCGCGGCGGCGTCGAATCCGGCAAAACCTTCATCAACTCCCTGCAACTCGCCTCCCACCTCGCCAACGTCGGTGACTCGCGCACCCTCGTCATCCACCCGGCCTCCACCACTCACCAGCAACTCACCGACGACGAGCAAGTCAGCTCTGGCGTCACCAAGGACTTGATTCGTGTTAGCGTTGGGTTGGAGCACATTGAGGATATCAAGGCGGACTTTGCTCAGGCGTTGGAGAAGGCTGCTAAGGGAGAGAATGGGGTTAGCCGGTAGATGGGTAGATGTAAATTATTTGGGTGGCGTGAGTTTAGGGTTGGGGTTTCATCGATTGTTGTTTGTTAGTATCGTGTTGTGGAAAATCTTTATAATAGAAGTACCAAATCTGTTTTTTAGTCTGTTTCATGGCGGTTTGTTGGTCTGTCTAGTTTTGTCTGGTTGTCGGTGTCTGGTCGTGCTCCACTTCATTTCTAGTTGGGGGTGAACCACAGAAACGCGTTCCTGATTTCTTTTCACTTTTCCCCAAAACACGCGTCGCTTTGAAGAAAAAGGGGATTCAAGAAAGCTCTCGAGTAAATCTTTGGTTAACTTATGGCAGTCTCTTGCCATATGGGAAGAAAGTCAACCCCGCTCCGGGATGTAAACGGGACGTGTGTGATGGGAGGTGTGGGACATCTTGTTGTGCGAGTGGGAGACGATTGCTGGAAGCGAGGAAGCAACAAATGATACATTTAAAGATTCCAAAGGTTTTCGATAGGGATGCCTTAATAGCGCTGGCAATGTAATTACAATGCAAATCAAACGAACACAATCAAGACATCAAAGCATCATCCCTCAATCCTGCGGCAGCCCACACATCTCACACGTAGCCGCCCCGCCCGCATTTACAAATGTGCAATGCCGGCATGCATAGGGCGGTTTAACGGTCGTACCTGCACTGGATCCGCCACCCCCGCCAGCAGAACTGCTACTACCGCCCCCACCAAAACCGCTCGAACCTCCCGACCCAGCTTCCTGCAAAATCATTGAAAGGGTTTGCCACGATGGCCGACTCACGAGTTCGTGGGCAGAGCCTTCGTCGTGTGTCTTTGCGACCTGAAGGGCGAGGTCAAAATCGGGCTGCGGGAGCAGGACACGGGTTAGAAATGTTCCTCCAAATATCAAGTGGAGCGATTCACTCTCTAATTCTCACCTCCTCAAGAATATGGGCCTGCTTCAAAAACAGTAGCAAATGGAAGTCAGAAATAGCGTCGGACAATTTGGTTTCCGACAGTTGTTTCCGCAACACTCCCATATCCTGGCTTTCAACGCCAGGGCGGTTTTCAATAGGGAACGTCGTTGGTGCGGTGAAGGTGGGTGAGGGGTTAGACGGAAAACCATGTGTTACCTGAAGGAAGCAATCAGCGCACAATGCAACAGATATAAAGAGGTACAAATGCCCATCGTACCGTGACGAGCAAGTAATCAACAGGGAAGGTAGGCTTCGCGGCTTCCTGCACCATCAGTCCGTACTGATTTTTGTACTTGTAAAATACTTCGGGCACGTAATGCTCGTTTCTGGACTCTTCTACGCGCATGAGTGACGGCTCGACCGAGGCTTCCACAATGTCATCCCGAACCATTGCCATGGCAATATTCGACACCTGAAAGCTGGAGACATCGATACCGCCGTCTTCATTTCCTGTAAAAGTAACAGTTCTGTTAACGATGTTCAACATAGGATAGGCAGCATTTTGGTCTCACCAGAAATCACGCAAGTAACAAAGCGGCTTCCAAATTTGCCCGTCGCCGAAAATTTGGACGCCGTTTGATGTTCCAACTGATTTTGTGCGGCAAGGATACACTCGGCCGATGATAAGAAGTAGGACCCGGCGTGCCGCTTGCAAATGACGGTGCCTTTTCCGGTTCCGTCATCTACCAGATCTGTGAAAATCATTCCCAGCTGTAGATCCAACAACGAAATCTTAGCAGAGAATCAAAACATTGATGCGTTTCAATCCACTCGAATGCATACCCGAACCAGTCCAAGTTTTTCGGCGACCTCATCCACGAGTCCCTGCTGAGGATTGGGCAACTGAAGCTGCAACACATCATGCCCGTTTTCCTGAGGTGGTTCGTAAATCGCCGCCACGACCGCCTTCACGCCCAGCGGAACTTCCGAGTACGGCTCAAATCGCCCATACAAATATCCGAAACGTTGATGTCCCGTTGCCCGCCAAAACCGTATAAACTGTTCCACCAGAGTCCCCGACTCGAATTCGATATGGTCAACCATCCGGAAGTTCTGCAAATGTGTGATACTGCCTGTAAGTTCTGTTCTCTTGTGCGAAGTCTGTGTGTAAGAAACGCCAGTACAAACCTGTGGTTGCAGGGTGACAGAAGATGGCTGACACTTGGTGCAAATACTCGTTGGGAAAGGGGCGTGAGATTTAGTCGGGCATGGAACTTTGACCTTGAAATCTTGCTCATCCAACGGAGGCAAAAATTGACTGCTCGTTGGGGGCGCAGTTTTGTTTTGGTCTGTTATTTGCCGAAGATAAGCGTGGAATGACATGTGCTTGATTTTGTTCTCTTCGAGGTATTTTGCGTCGTATGGCTGAAAAGGGGAACTTACTTAGCATTCAAAATCAGCTTTTAAAGAGGGTCTTAATGAACGGTTAGTTTACCTGTAAAGGCATGCAGTACTCGCACATGCCCGATGAACCGTGCTTGCAGCTAAAAGCACCGAAACATTCAGCACAACAGCGAAGCCGAGATGCTTAACAGCCGAAGAAGAATACTCACAATTGCGGATTTCTCCCTCTTGTGATCGCCCCAGACTGTTTCGCCATATATTCATCGATAGGGTCTTCTTTAACGTGAGCGCGTGCTCCGCCCGTTTTGCCATTGCTGACAGGACCCGCCTCCACCCCATTAGTCTCAGCTACCGGATTAACCAATAGTTGTGCAAAGACCATATCGCCATGCCTGCAAACATTCTGTTAAATCCTAACTCTGATAGATGATAATGGCAGGTAGAATGGCTACATACTTGAACCCAAGCTGGCCCACCGTTTGCCCAGCATACCCCTGAATTGTCACCGTGCCACGGGGATCAGATGAGAGAGAGAATCCGCCCTCTGGAACTTTCAATGCCTCTGCAATCTTCGGTGACGTCGACGTGTCAGCCAAATGGAAACGCTTTCCCCCTCCCATTTGCTGGCTATCAAAGTTGCAAATTTCACCTTTCGCCGGAGGGACATAACATCCTCGTTCGGGTCCACCTCTACTCTGCTCTGCCCCTCTGGTGACCTGATACGGAGGAGCTGCGGACGAAGAAAAGGCTCTCATGTCACAACGCTTATCAGACACCCGTGTTTCCCTTTCAACACACCCACCATTGTTACTTCTACAGGAAACAGCAAGAATCTAAATAAAAGTAAACGAAACTGCAGGCGGTGTGTGTAGCAAGCGTCAACTTCGACAGCCAATGTAATGGTGGGTAAGATTGGTGTGGGAGGAGTAAACAGGAGAGTTTGAGACCAGGGTCGGTTTGGACTTGGATTTGAAGCCTCAGGAGTTACTTACATAAGCAACGGTGAAGCAACAAGCATGCGAGCAAATGGCGGAGAGCATTGGGACTATGAGAGAGGTCGGATCGGGCTCAAGTAAGGCAGAAAGGGAGCTGCATTGTGCCCGTATCGGGGGAAACTCAACAGAATCATTAGGAATCCCGGATCAGCAGCAAGATGGGAAGGAAGGAGGGGGACACGGGATAATTTGGGACGCGGCATCTACTTCAATGTTGCAGACAACTCGGACACCGTTTGATTTCTTACTTTGAGAACCATGTAAACCATTTCATGTTGAAAAAATTGTAAAATACATGTATATTATAAAAGTCTATGTGACATTCGGCAAGACTGAAAGTTCAGATCCGGGCAAAATGCCCGCGGCTGCATGCGCGTTGACGCCCTGCATATTCAAAGCAAGCACCAGGGACGCTTTTAGCAAAGGCATGAAATATGGACGACGCCGCCCAATATACAATACAAATAAACATTTGCTTGACTTACAAAAGCGCGGGATGCTGTGTCTTGGTTCTTGTGAGTTCAGCGCGTTCTGTCTGACTCGTCCGACTCTGAAACGAAGGAGGATATGGATGAGAATGGTGGATGGTGTCAAGATGGACTTGATCGAAGTTGAGGAACTCACCTAATAGGCTACAGGTTGGCGGGGTTTCCCATGTCCCAAACTGGCCCGTTCGTTATGTCCGTCGCGATCGATCTGAACGGAGGGACAGGAGTTGAGAATCGCGGCTTGCGGATGGTGGAGTGAGTCGATGTCGGAGGACCTACCGAATGGTCCACAAGTTGGCGTAGTTCCCACTCCCCGTTCGATGTATCCGATGAAAGTGACCTGTGGAATCGAAGGGGTGAATGAAAAGCGGAATGTGAGTTGTGGCTTTTGCCGGATGCTGCATTAACAAGAAGAGGAGAAACTTACCAATCGCACATAAGCTGCTGGAGATCCCAACAACCCAAATCGCTCGCTCGTTCCCGGCCAAGTCCTGTAGCTAGTGTAGCCGTGTAGCCCTGAACCATCTTATAGACAGGATTAGTTCGAATGCCAGCGGCTGAACAAATGAAGGGAAGGATGAACCGACCTGATCTCCACCAGCACCGGCCTTGCGCAAGTGAGCCGACTCACAATGTTTGGGTGCGAGTGCAGAAAGGCGATGGCATCTGAAAGTATGGAATGGAGGAGAACAAAAGGCAAGAGACGCAGCACACGGACTCACCAAAGAGTTGTTGGTCAAGGGCTGACTTAGATTCTCTTCATCCAGCGAGCGACATGAGGACACGTGAAGAGGCAGTAGAGAGTTCAATTTCGGACCAGATCCAGCTGGCCACATAGTCTGCGCTCCCGAAGGAGCCCGTATGGTGGCTTAATCCTGAGGGTCTCAGCCTCGTATCACAACCGCATACCCTGGGTACCAGTCCAGCCATTGAACTCTCTGTGCTTCTGCGTGCAAATGATAGAGAAGGAAAAAGTGGAGAGGGAGGAAAAAGGGAAAAGTGATGTGGGGAATGGTTGAAACAACTTTCGTCGGAAATTATGGCGATCGGGTGTGGATACCGTCAGCACAACGCGGCTTGGGTATCCAGTCTTCGAACGACCGCGTCGACCGGCTGGTTACAAACTTACGACGCGGCCCCCAACGGGCGGTGGTGCTGCTAGTTTGACGGTGACGGAGTGTTTGCGGGAGGGGCCAATGATTGGATCGGGCCCCTCCATTAACTTATCAGGTAATTCTCCGAACGTTGCTGGCAACGCTGCTCGTGACAGAAGACCCGTCTCATTCCTCCTCATCTTCAACTCGCTATCCGCGAAAACAAGAACTCACAACCATTTTCCAAATCCTTCTGCGCCGCGACGATGCCCATCATCCAATACGCCATCGACAGCACCGGCGAGCCACCCGCCGCATTTGAAGAAAGCGTGAAAAATTACTTTTTGGCGCACGGGTTGAAGTGCGTTAAATCGGAAAGTGGGGAGAAACTGCTGTTTTTGGTTCTTGGGACGGCGAAGGACATTGCAACCTTCGACACCTCACTTCATCCGCCTCCATATACGGGCTTGAAAAGGGGTTTGTGAACAAACATGCCATTTTTTGGAATGCGCGTGGCAACCACTCATATTTCCCACCCGCCACGACGACGGAAACGTCAAACGCATCCTCTCCAAACTCGACTCGATGCAAGTCGGCGACGACAGGTTCGATAACCTCGGCATCGACTACTTTCATTGCAAAAAGTGTAACGTGTGCATGGCGATCAGTTTGAAGGGGAAACACAAGTGTATCGAACGGAATTTGGAGTGTGATTGTCCGATTTGTGGGGAGTATATGTTTACGTCGACTAAACCGGTTATTTTGATGGTATGTTTTCTGTGTGTTTTTTCGGCGTCGTTTTTGTGTGAGGTTTGTTGATGTGCGGGACCTAACCTGCTTTCTGCCTTGGATGCGCAGCCATGCGGACATTGCGTTCACTACAAGTGTCACCAAGAGTACATTCAGACGTCGTACCAGTGCCCCACCTGCTTGAAATCGCTCGTCGACATGAGAGAGTAAGTGGAGACTCTATATTCTCTTTCCCCCCTCTTCCACTAACATTCTCTTTCCGCTCCTCTCAAAAACCTACTGTATTAGTTACTTCAAACGCATTGACCAAGCTCTAGCCCAACAAGAAATGCCGACCGAATACGCCAACCTCGTCAACTACGTCTACTGCAACGACTGCGAAAAGAAATGTTACGCCAAATTCCATTTCATGCACCACAAGTGCGCGTTCTGTCTGGGATACAACACCAAGGTCTTGCAGACCGTTGAGAGTCACGCGGTGCCCGCCAACGCACCGATGGCTCCCTCGCCGACGAGATGCGCGAGCTTGTCCACTTTGGCTTCGTTGAACCGGGCGCGGGAAGCGATTAGGTTGGGCAGTATGGTGCATCTCGCACCAATGAGCTTCCAAGGGTTTTGTTCACCTTTACCTTCATACGACATTGTATTAATTATACCTGTCATGTTTTAGTTGGACGTGCAGGCGAGGAGCGCGGACTGGGTGGAGTTCAGCCTCCCCGCGGTATTTACAATCGGTCCCAAAAACGCAGTCGAAGCCTTAAACAAGTACGCTCGCCTACTCGCTGGGAAGAAAAACAACTCCCATGTCTCGGAGATTGTCAAGGGAAGCATCGAGGGTAAAACCCGTGTTATTGCCGCGAGAATGACCATGGTAGGCATCTCTCTCTGTCTTTACCATGGCCCATGCATGAATACCAAGCTCACATATCGTCTGTATTGTTATTGTAGAAGGAGATTATTAAAGAAAGCAAGTTCTTCAAGGAACAAGTTATCCGCCATGTCCAAATCGAACTCGAACAATTCGGCATGGTAATCTACAACGCCAACATCGGCAGCCAGCACTTCTCCTACATGCACGAAGGCGCCTGCAACCAAGCCAAAGTCGATGTCGCTGCCGCTAAAATGAAGCGTGACATCGGTGTGTGCGACCGTCACGGTGAAACCAAGCAGGAGATTGCGAGGATCGACGCTGCCACGGCAATCGCGGAGAATGAGGGAAAGCAGCAGCGGGCGCAAGCTGAGATGGGTCTTGCAAGAAAGCAAGCCGAGTGCGACGGGGATATTCACAACGCGAAAAATCAAGCGAAGAGAGCGGCGGAGATGCAGGATGCTATCTTGCAAAAGGTTAGTGTCTGGAGTCACATTGGACGGTTGACTTCGGTACAGCGGTTTCTAACTTCAGCGTCTGCGTGCCGACCAGCGTTCTTTCGGAACGCAGCGTCCCCGCGAGACCGACGAGGATGAAGCAGCTGTCGAAGGGGCGAACGCGAACAAAAGGCGTCTGGTCCCAGTCAGCCGGGATAATCCCTCCCACCTCATCCTCCGCCGCCCCAACGGGACCCCTTTCATCGAAACCGATCCGGTAATAACTCTGCTACCGCATTTTGTTTTCAGCTTCACGAGGATGCAAACCTAACCTTGTTTCTGATGCCATTGCCTCTTGCCCGCAGCTCGTTATGATGGCAGCAGGAACGTTGATGCGACTTAAAAGGGGTCACTGGTAGATGGTGGTGACTTTTGAAAAAATATATAGGTAAAGTCATTCGCTTTTCCGTTTGGGTGCTTTCCTTGTTACTTATCACCTGCCATGTTCTCAACCCACATTTCCGTGAACAGGTTCTATGTCAACTACCTCATGTTGACCATGCATCTTTAAATCGGTTATCATCCAAAACTTCAATTTTCGTCTTTCCACTCTTCTCCTTTATTCATAAATAGACATGCACCGCGCATCCTCCTCCTTCGTGTTGCCCAAGCTTGCTGTTTTGTGTTGTTGTTTTGTGTTGCATCTCTCCAGCACAACGATAACAGGCCAAACAAATGGTGCACGATACTAGGTTACAAATTGTGTTTATTAAATTCCCTTTCGCATTCCTCAGGGACATTGATGGTAATTCAAAGAAACACCGACGGTATTCCCCTACACAGAAAACCTCCTCGGCCAGAGTCCAATTGTCCATTGTCCCTTGTACTAATTCTTACCCTACGCACCAACCATCCCCGTTTCCACCCTCTCGACCACAAACAAAAAGTGTCTGGCCTCATCCGATCCAAATTTCACTCCCTGCAAGACCCACGAGTACCCAGACTCCTTCTGCTGTTCCTCTCCATTCTTCTCTTCCAGAATGTCGTACATGAGCTGGATGGCCTTCCTGCACATGCGCGACAAGTACACGAGGGGTTCGCCCGGCGGAATGTTGAGGAACGCCGCGGGGTTGTGAATGTGGAAGGTGCAAACTTGGATGGAAGGAACGTCCCACACGCCCGGTGTGTCCGCCCAGCACGAGTACACCATGGCTCGAGGGAGGAGGGCGGTTGCGATTTTCAAAGCGAGGGTTGGGAGGTTGTAGAAGAGAGCTTCGGCTTGAAGGCCTATGAGCGACACCGTCGAGGAGGGGACGGCGTTGTTGGGCACGGTCGCGGGCTGGGTATTGGGTATCTGGTTTGTGCCGTTGATCGGCGTACGAGACGGAAGATGAAGTTCGTTGGTGCGAAGGTAGTTAAGGACGACGGCGAAGAGGTCGGGATCTCTGTCGATAAAGAAGGTGGACTGGCCGTCGTTTTTCGGAAAGTTCACCATCCTGGTGAGCATCGAGTCTGGGTGCATGTTGAGGGTTGTTTTGGATGTTGTGAACAAGCGTCCTCCGACATTGAAGGATACAGTTTCGTCTCTGTTGCTCATTGTCGTCGCGAGAATGGTTGGAAAGTTGAAAGGCAGGAGGTTGAGGAGATTTGTGGGGATGTTTGTGGGAGTTTTGAGGAGATTGTTTTTGAGAAGTTTGATTGGAGCAACGCCTGCAACGCGAAGCTTGAGGACTCTCCAGACTTCAAGCAGTGGCAAAGCGTCCTTTAATTATCTAATGGAAATCCCAGTCTGTGATTGGTGGCTTCTTTTTGGCCTCCTTTGCCTTTCCAAAGGTTTTGGCTCTTCGCATTTCCTTTGTAAATCTTTGCGCCAGAGCCTACTGTACAAAATGAAACTGAACCCAAAGCTGCTGCGTTATATGTCAAGCGATGAGTTTCGGGTGCTGACTGCCGTAAGTTCAAGGTTCCTCGTCTTGTGGGACGTTTGGTCGGTCCTGACTGACTCATCCATTCCTCGCTTGTCCTTGCAGACTGAAATGGGCACCCGAAACCACGAAGTGGTGCCCACGTCCCTCATTGCTAACATTGCTCAACTAAAGCACGGTGGAGGGTCAAAGATTTTGGGTGACTTGGCGAAAAACAATTTGGTTTCGAGAGTTCAAAATGCGAAATGTGGGTGGTTGGAGAGTAAACAAGGCACCGGCTGTTGTGTTGTGGTAACCAAAATTTGAGCAGATGATGGATATAGGCTCACATACGGAGGATACGATTATCTCGCTCTAAAGACGTTGAGTAAACGTGGTTCCGTGTATTCGGTTGGGAACCAAATTGGTGTCGGAAAGGAGTCAGGTAGAGTAAGAACGGCCACTCTCTGCATTATGTATGAGTGCTGACATCCCACGCACATGCAGATATTTACCTAGTTGCTGACGAGGAGGGAAATCAGCGAGTTCTGAAATTGCACAGGTATGGCGCGAGTTCGCATTGAACCGCAAGAAGCTGTCAGCTCCTAACGTACGTGGCCCCCAGATTGGGTCGTACTTCGTTCCGAACGATCAAAGCCAACCGCGACTACCTCCGCAACCGTCAAACTGGATCATGGCTCTATCTGGCCCGTCTGGCAGCCATGAAAGAGTTTGCATTCATGAAGGTGTTGCACGAGAACGGGTTTCCCGTACCGGAACCCGTGGACCAGAACAGACATTGTGTTGTGATGGGATTGATGGATGCGTACCCACTGTACGTTACGAGCTTTGTATCTTGGAATTGTCTTTGAGACCGCAGCTAACGTGGATCCTTGCACTACAAACAGGTGTCAAGTCCACGATGTCGAAGATCCCGGCAAACTCTACTCGACGTTGATGAACCTGATTGTCCGTCTCGCTTGTGCCGGACTAATCCACGGTGATTTCAACGAATTCAACATCCTGATCGCCCATGACGATCAGCCCATCTTGATTGATTTCCCTCAAATGGTGTCCACTTCCCATCGCAATGCTGAGATGTACGGGTTTATCCTTCATGCGGCTACAATTTTCGCAGAATGTGCACTCAAATACTTTGACACAGGTACTTCAACCGCGACGTGGAATGCATTCGCACATTCTTCCGCAAACGGTTTCGATACGAGTCGGCGCTCTACCCCAAGTTCTCCCGTGACACCGAGCGCGAGTTTTCGCTTGATGTTCAGGTTGCTGCGAGTGGGTTCACGAAAAAGCACGAGCAGGAATTCGAGAAGGTGGGTGTTGGAAGAGTTAGGAATGGCGGTATATGCGAAATCAGGCATCTTAACCCTTTGGTCTGGTTTCTGTCAACAGCTTCACAAATTGTTTGTGGAGGGTGAGGAAAAGGATGGGGAGGAGGTGTCTGAGGATGAGGAGGGAAGCGAGGGAGTAGATAGTGAAGAAGATGGGGAGGGAAGTGAGGATGAGCTAGATGGGGAGGTTGAGGAACGTGGGGAGGTTGAGGAGGCGAATGAGGACAGAAATGAAGAAAATGAGGGTGGTGAGGAGGGAGGCCACGATTCCAGTGGGCCGGACAGTCGTATACCCGACGAATCCGATGACCAGGTGGTGCCATCTATCACGCCAGTGAAGCCAAAACCTGCATCATCAAAGGTCACAGTGGTACGTTTGCATATCCACCCGGAGTCACTGTTATTTCCTTAAGCGTGGTCTCAGCAGACGGGATTTCTGACATATCCATTCATTTAGGACTCCCTCACCTCAACCCTACAAGACCTCTCCATCGCCACGGTCCCCTCATCCCCGTCACC
>JADGKA010000659.1:0-16268 GCA_027604605.1 Borealophlyctis nickersoniae
GCCTGGTGCGGGGTTGGGGAGGGTTAGTGTGGACATGGGTCTTTCTTTGGTTGATTATTGCGGGGTTTGGAAGAGGTGTGAAGGAACCGCAGTGGAAAGGTTAACTGATGCCACGGATAGAAGGAGACACAATGAATGAATTAACACGAGTGTTGTGTACAACACATGAATAAATGACCAAAAACATATAAGTCAACCCAAACGATCGGCCCCGCGACCCGCCATAACGCGGTGAACAATCAGCGTGATGGGGAGGGAGGAGGGTGTAATGTACGCTCTGTACAGACGGGATTTTCAGGCAATCCGGTTTCTGCAAAGGTCAAGGGACTGCACCTATGCGGGACTCAAAATTAGTATGGGGGGGAGCATGGTTTTCGGCCTGGTGGACTGGTCACATGTAAAAAGAATGTCGCACGTTAAAAGCGTATGTCGGTATGCGCAACGCGCTTAAGAATCTCAACCATCCGGTGTTAGAATATTGCTGGCATCCTATGGAATCAGTGAGAGTCAAATGGTTTTTCGACTTAATTCCCAATTTGGGTTCTTTGTTAGATTTGACAGATATCCACACAGTTCCAATCCCGCCCTTCGCTCTCAATTCTCATGTCCGGTTCCCTCCCCATCATCTTGATCCTCGTAGAAGGGCAACTGTTCGGCGTGCTCTCGGTTTCGGAACGAGTCTGGGAGCACGGGGTGGAGGGGATCATTGAGGATAGTATAAGGCCGCGTCCTCGGGTGTTCCGGTAAAACCCAGCTTAGACGCCCAGCGCCGTTGACAAGGATAGTGTGAACAATACAATTGTCCTGTTTTCGCGCCGCCCTCAGCAAAGCACCCTCCTGTTCAAGACTCACTTCACGATCGGGCGTACTGCCCTCAATCATTATGTGACCCACCCCTTTCCTCCCACAACAATGGGCTACGGCAAGCGCCCGGAAAAAATCCTGGTTTGTGAAAACATCTCCGCCAAGGAGCAATAACGTCCGCACAACGTCAAGCTGACCCTTGTCGGCGGCCGTACGTAGCAAACGGTAATCATTTTCATAGTGTTTAAACCCTGCACCGGCTTCGATCAGAAGTTTGCACATGGCAGTGTACCCGAACTCGGCGGCATAGAGAAGAGGAAGGCCCCAGTGTGCGTTCACATTGGCTCCCGATTTGATCAGTATGTCACAGATATCGTATCGACCGAGTTTCGACGCTTCACATAGAGCTTGATCGTTGTTGGCGTGGATGTTGATGCCTCCTTTCACCAAGGTGCGGACGACCGGTTCGTGTCCACGTTCTATGGTATCTTCGAGTACGGCCTCAGAGCCTTCGACGTTGATGCTTGCACCGAGGACCTATCAGATGGGAGAAAGACATTTCGGACATGGCAAAAAAGAAAGGGCTTTCAAAATAGAGTACAAATCAGAAACACGACGACGTACAAACAACCCCTTCAAAACCCTCGCGGCGCAATCCACCGGCACCGCAGGGAATCTCTCGTAGAGGCTCTTGTACAGCTTCGGAAGCGTCGGGATGTCGACGCCTACCGTTCGGGCCCCTAGCGTTTTGATAGCTTTCCGGAGTCTGGACTTTTTGAGTTTTTCCCTCCACGACATGCCAGCAGCAGCCCGGGAAAGGTCTTTCTTCGTTATCAATTGCGCATCCCTCCACAACATGCCAGCAACAGCCCAGGAAAGGTCTTTCTTCGTTATCAATTGCGCGTGGAGACGGGAGAGCCGGCAGAGTTTCGCTGCTTCGCGGGGTGCGGCGTTGCGGGCGATGAGTGGGAAGATGTCGGCATGGAGGTTGTGAATGTCGGGGTGGTCGGTTTTTGATTTGGGGTTGGTTGAGGCACGGTACGTCGAAGTTCTACTGAAGAATAAAAGGTGGGTGAGGATTTTCCGACTCCCAAAGGAACGATACAGCGCAGTCGGTTTCCTTTACCCTTCGGTAGTACATCTCTCAGCTGCCTTTGCGGCATCCTCTCCATCGGCTTTTGGTTTTCTGAAACGCGGATGCACAAATTTCGTGAACACTGGTATGCGAGCGAGCGAGAGTCTCGTTTCCGTTGGCTTGACTCGCGCAGTCGAAGTCGTGACATCATCCGGATCTGCCTCCACCCGTAGGGCGTCGCTAGCTGCCGTCCCAGGTTCCTCAACCGTCGTCCCAGACCCTTCGTCCGCCATCTCAAAGTGGAGGAGATTCAACGTGGAAGATGCGGAGGAGAGATTGTGTGCGAGGGTTCGGAACGTGGATTATGTAAGAGCTCAAGCGTGTGGTATCCAATGTTTCCATCTCGAAACCCCCCCGTGAACAATACAATACAATACTAGCCGTCTCAAGGGCATCAATGTCAAAATCCAAAATCCAACTGAAAGATTGACTTTGGGGCAAAATGGATTGTTACCCGTCTGTTCTTGACGTCCCTGACTTTAGACTATTTCGCCAAACGCGTAATTAAACACTTGCAAAAGCGAGTGCGGGTTGAGGACTCCATGTTGTTTTTCCGTTCAATGGCCCCGTCCAAAGTTATCCGGGAGGTACATACGTTCAAGCGGATATTGCCGACCGAAAAAAACGAAGTGGTCGCATCTCATGAAGACGAAAACCTCGCCAGCGCAGACATTTCTCGTGATCTGTGGTTTATTGCCCACCGTAAAGCAGCCGGAGAAAGCAAACAACTTTTTCTTCGGTTGCATTAGGTTTGGCCCGAGCTCCCATGGAAACTGGAAGCCACCGTTGAGTGTGTTAGAATGGGATCTTCAGGAAGGACCCTCTTCGTGAGCCATCACTCCAATCGCAGAAATGTCCATACGCCTTGGCGTCGTCCTAGCCCGCACCGAAGAGCGCAAACTGGCATCGGATAAAAAAAGGACGAAGCTGCAGCGGAACTGCAGAGAGCCAAACGCTATAAAAGCTTCTAAGCTTCGGGGCCCAGTCGCACACAAACTGCGCCTCAGAGTGCACCACCAAAATGAAATATCGTACCAAAACTTACGTTGTTGAGCGAATATTCTTCAGGGACCGAGCAAGGAAAAAGCACCAAATAGCGGATTTCGAGGCAGCGTCAGCGTGGATTTTGTGTGACGTTGAACGAACTGGCAAATTCAACACACATCTTCAAGCAGTGAACGAAGATGGCAAATTCAACACGTTTCATTGAGTTAAAATGCGATTATGTACATATGGTTGTTGTTTCATACAGTATCTTGGAAGATGGCAGTTTGGTTGGTCTGTGAACAAGTTCCATCGTATTTGCCAGAACAACGCAGCGCAGTTGAGATAAACCGCGCCATCTGTACCCGTCATTTGGATCAGAGAGACCACCATCTCTGCCAAACGCTACGTTCACCCTGAGAGACTATTTTTTTTTTCGAGAATGTCTCTCACAGTCAGTCATCTTTCCTGGGAAGCAAGTGGCCGTACGAAAAAAAGTGGTATACCAAAACCTTGATGGTGAATAGTAAAACCGGCCCGGAACCGGCAGTCATCACACCCAGTCCGGCCACTTATTACGGAAGAACGTTCTCAACTTCGGCATGCTGGACAACCAAACACTTTATTAGCGTGCCCCTTGCTTTGTAAACCCATCCACGGAGCGGGCAGATCAAAAAAAAGATGGTGTAATTGATCTGACGATATAGCAGGTTTGGATACCGACGACTACGCGCGCTTGTTCCGCTTCTTCATCAGCTCGTTCGGTCTTGTTTGTGCACTCTGCTAACTCCTACTTGCAAAAGTTCATCATTGGGAGGGACAGCACTCCCGGGTTGGCAGTGATGACAAAAATTTGAGTCGATCGAGATGGACGCGCGTATACTAAGGTATTTGCCTTATAAATCTCTAAAGGAACGCACTTTGAAAACATCAGATTGTTTTCCGTTCCCAATAAAGCGACTAATACTCAACGACGGCATGGGGCGAAAAAAGCCAAACGAAGCATCATAACCCCCCCGAACAGAACCGAGTGTATTTGATCGGAGGACTAAATGTGCCGCGTTTTTGTTCCACGAGGTTGACTTTTGACTTTGATCAGGTGTAAGCAGCACTCGTCTGTGAAGGGTATGCAGAAACCCATTGTTCGGAGCGAAAATACTTCGAGGAGAACGTGGTTACGCACATTGAAACCATGAAAAGGCACCAAATGTGTTGCAAAGACCGCAAAGACCAATGGACGCTGCATTATTGAACGGGAGAGACCGCGCCCGCACATAACTTTCCGCGGGCTGCACGTGCTATCCGCAAACGTGCATTTTCGGGACAGCTTCTCCCGCCCACACGAGAAAGCAGTCCGAAGGGAAGTGGTATTGAGAACAGAAACAAAAGCGACGTGATACGGGTTGATTTGGACCGATGGATGGACTGCGGGCAGCACAGTCGTCCCGCTGTTCCATTGTAAATGTCTTTCTTGACTGACATGTACAAAACCTGACGTTCAATTTGACCCGATACTGATCACTCGGGTGGTGAACAACAACACATCCACAATGGTACACGTTATGGAAAAAAAGGCTCTGGACTTTTTGGGATCACGCGCAGTCAGACCGAACGCTAGACTGCGCGCGCAGTGGCGCCGGTTTTCCATCAAAACCGGATGTTTGAAATGGACCCAATTCAGGTCTCTTGAGTGATGAATAATACATTCGCAGTAGAATGCGTGAAGGGGAAAAAAGAATTGGATTTGCTTGAAATCACGCACCGTCAGACCAGACACTGGACTGCGCGCGCAATGGCCACGGGGTCCATCGTACCGTGAAATACCGTCAGAACCCCGACATCTGAAATTGAAATTGGGAGAATGCCTCGGTGGCATCTGGGTTGGGAACACATCCCAATGCGCGCAACACTTGAGGAAAAAAACCGTGCGGTGAGCTGGTACTAGTATTCGGGATTTGGATACCGATCACCCAACTCCCGCTCGATGTGTGGGCCTTCCCAGCTCTCACGCCAGCAGTTGAACCCAAATAAATGCTCATATATGCCCAGTTTAATTTGACGGAACCCGCTAGTCCTCAGTACGCCTTTAATACGGGCAAAAAAAACTCCACTTGACGGGATCTATCACTCCCTATAAACCTGTGAAACCGTAAAGTTTGGACTGGCATAGTTGGACCTTTTGATGGATATTTCGACTCTACGGTCTTGTCCACACATTCGGCAAGCGGTGGACAGTACATCTGCCTGAACGACTGAATGCGTTGGCCGCCATCTAAAACCGTTACTTTCCTTGGTGCTGGTCCGGTGATGTCTGATAATGCCAGAAGCTGATTGGAAACAACGGATTTGCAGCCGTGTTCTTATCGTGGACCGTACCGTTCTTTTCTCTACGAGATTCGCGGCAAAAAAACACCGAGATTTGGCTAAAGATCAAGCATTGCGGCGGTGCGGGGGAACACGCGCAAGTTAGGGTCCACTGGTAATTCATTCTTGCGCAACATCTCTGCCTGATTTTACTTCTGAAAGCACAACCGACTGAATCCATGGTAGGAATATCAAAATACGTCCATGCAGCGGCGAAAAAAGTGGAGTTCTAAAGGACGAATTGAATGGAAATCGGGTCTTGGATACCACGGTCTCCCAATGTTCATTCTCAAGCTGTGCAAATCGCTGGCCTGCCTAAACCAATATAGGCGAAAAACTGCGGAAGAATCCTACACGCATTTTCGTAAAACCCAAGGTTTAAGGCCTGGTCGAAAAAAAAGATTCTCTACAAACATGAGCAACATGAAATGTCCAACACGCGAATTTGGATACCTTCCACAGTGTGCCCGTAAACCTTCCAGGCTATGCCACGCTTATTCACTCGGAAGACAGGAAGGGCAGGACACAGCAGTGGTCCGGCATGCGTCAATCCTGTGTAGTCATCTAAGGGGCGGCGGGGCAAATATTACACAGCGGGTAATTCAATAAATTGGGGTTCGTCCGGAATCCCAGGTCGGGAAGTTAGCCCTATCCTTGGGAACAAGTTAGGAAGGAACCAATCACCCAGTGAAAATTGCGGCCGTATTATTGAGGTATACAGGAACGGTTCCTTAGCATCTGTACTATTTGTATAAGTTCGACAGAATGTTATCTTTTTTTCCTCTTTTGGCTCTCAGTCACGAATCCCGAGAGGAATACGATTCCAGCCCCGCGACATGTGGCGGCGATTCATCCTGATGATACTCTTCCAGATGACTATACCACTTGAGGGTGCCTGCCCGCCGTTCATCAGCGCGCTCGTAGGTGGATTGGCTTCCTATACACCTTTTTTTGCCATCCTGCGAAGTGGAGCACCAAACTACTTTGGTCTGGATCTCAGGTTCCGCGCCGACGAGGAACAAGCATCTCTATAGTTTCGTAGCCCGTTGAAAAGTAGTATTATTGCGTTTCTGGCACCGTCTTTCGTCCATATTTCCCCAAAACCAAGGAGAAAAAAGGGGTTGGGAATGAATAATCATCAATGTTCTTTGAGCCGGCGCCTCAAAACATGCTATTGTTCTGCGGGGGCGATCAACGCAGGCGAAGGTGCTATGGTTTAGGGAGACCGCAGAAAAGCGCTCCGCATCGCTTTGCCATCACAGTGGTTTTCAAAGTGAAAGTACAGCACAAGGTAACGACGGGCTCAAGTGATTTCCCTGTTACCCCGCGAAGTCGGGTATCCGGGTCTAGCGCCATACGTAGCTCCTGTTGCATCCTTTTTTTCTCTTAATTAATCCGATGCCCAGTATGAAAACGCATCACCAAAGTAAAAGGACCTCTGGCCAGACAATCAGACTAAGATTTCAGAAGATCTTCTGTTTGGCGTTCCGCTTCACGGGGCACCATCCGCTGCCCGAGAAGAAAAGCAGCATAAAATTCGTACCACCGTCTCAAGGTGGCCCTTCGGAGGAGACATCTGGTGTCCATCATCCCTGCAAATTGTATGGCCGCATTCGAGGAGGCACTGCAGTGTACACAAAGGTTGATAGCGTGCATTTGGTCGACTGTTTGGACTGAGGGTATACGCATCATCGGAAAAATAGTGAAACAATTAACGGCATTTGGCCACGCTGCTCTGTCTCACCCCGCAGTTACGTGTTTCTGAGGGTTTCTCTCATCTGCAGAATGGAAGGGTGGAAAGAAGGGTGGCACACGGAGAACCTCGGACGGCGACGGAGTTAGGTTCGCCGTGACGCCTGCTAGCACTCCTTTCAATGGTACTTGGAAGAAAACAAGACATACCCCCAATTGGCCCACAGTTGCGGGCTTTTGAGACGACATCTGCCGCCCACACAAGGAAGCGGGGTGAAAGCTTGTGGCGTTCATAAAATAACAGGGCTCTATACCAGATGGACTGCGCAGTCGCCCTGGTGTACGATCTGATATGTCTTCCCTGAATGACAACCACAACCCAGCCTTCGAAAAGGGAAAACTTCACACGGTTTGCTGGGATTATGAAAGTGACCCGTCTAGTTGGGGAGGGCATGAGGGAAAAAAAGAGGAGTACACAACCTTACTGGGCGCCTGGATACTGGATACCGCCACCATTTCTCCCCACATATCGCAGTTGGGGTCACGCTAACGTTTCTGTTGTGCAGGTCTAACCAACTTTTCACCGTGATTCAACCAGAGTAGCTGATCCTGCGCATCCCAGGTTCAGGTCTGAAATCACTAGTCCCGGGTACGCGCCCCGAAGCAGAAGGCGAAGAAACTTCACATTCCCCAGAGCATCATGTAAACTGTTGAAACAAAAGCAACACAGATGAAGATAGAGCCCCCATTTTTGCGACTCTTTGTTATTTTTGCGACTCTTTGCTTCCTGCGTTGTTGATGATTTAGGCAAAAAAAGTTTGCCCAGAAGACCGGAACGCGTTGGCCGCAGGTCAATAACATTGCCAACGCTGATGGAAGATTGGAGTATGGGTGTCCTTATTATGATGCCATGGGTTGATGACGGTACCACATTCTCGTCGTTAGGCTTCAGCACTTTTCGCAGGGTGCTCGGATTACAATAGCCAACTTGTTGTGTGTTCGGTGAACGCTGATGTAGTTCATATGCCAGTTCGTCAGGCGCGGGCGTGTCCAGTTTCAGACACACAGCGCGGAGGTCTGGAGCAGGGGCAGGGATTAGTTGGCCCATCTTGCAATCCAGGGCCCAAAAAAGGGATAAAGCAGTCAGATGAATCCGCCATTGCCGGACGAGAAACACGCAGTGGCGGTTTGTGTCTTTGGGAAAGTTGTCAGCCTTTGGGAAAGTCGTCGGCAGTGTCCGCCTGGCATGGATTCACATCTGAGGCCAACATCCACAAAATCCACACGCTGGCGGTCGGTACGTAGCGACATTCCTGCAGAAGTTGTGAAATCGGGTTTGGACATCAACTGGTACTGTTTCCTCAATGAAGCACCGCGGCCAGATGAAAAAAGTCAAGGTCTTCGTCTCTCCGGGAAAAATGCTATGCTGGACGCATTCATGTACTTACCACAAGTTTTAGAGTCCCAACGGAAAAAAAATGACTTAGATGGGGAAGTGTTCACCAACCCGGAGCGGAAATGTCCAACCGACACGGGAATATGGATACTGACCACGATTGGCCTGAAACCCTTCCACGCGCAGCAACCAATAGTTGAAGATGCTATGCCGATTCGCTCGGGCGGAAAATGGCACAGCAGTAGTTCCGGCTCCTGGGGATCATGATCAGGGGGTTTCGGGCAAGGGGAAAAAAGATGCACACTGTTAGAAACGGGATTTTGTGACGACTCACTTTTGCCCATTGCGCTGTGTGTCCCCGCAGTTAACGCGTGTTTCCAAGCATCTCCATTCGCCCTCCACTTACAGAAAGTAAGTGTAGGAAAAAGGTGGGTGTACGAAGACATCGGAATTGGGAACGGAGTTAGTTAGGTTGGCCGCGCCCTGGGCACTTCCATGCGGGGCGCCGCGCAGCGCTCCTTTCCATGGCACTTGAATGGAGAAAAACATACCTCATCGGGTGGAGCAGCAAAAAAGGCTCTTAGGATTCACCAAAATCCGGGTATGGATACCGACGACTCCCGTCCCCACCTTCTTGTTCACCCATACAAACACAATGCAATCAACGGGCGCACACCCCCGTCATAAGCCCAAACAAAAGAAGCGGAAAAGAAAAGCAAACTTATGTCCGCCAACCCAGAGCACACCGCTCTGAAAACTGCCCCCGAAAAAAGTAAATTGTGCGTATGTGAAGGCAGCAAACTGGGCCTGACGGGTAATGGACCCTGCAACGGCACCTGATGTGTCAATGCCGCAGCGGGCGGGATAACAAAACTTCGTCATGAAATGCGCACCAACAGCGACGCGGGGCCGCGGTGGGCTGAGAATATACTTCCAGGCCACACGGCAAGAAATGCAGGCCAAAAAAAAACACTGGCAGCCTGCACTCGTGAACTCGAGGCTCGCCGAGGAAACTCGGTGACCCCGAACCGCCCTTGCCCCTTTGCATAGACAACAAGTGTATGAGCATCCAACTAGAAACGTCCCATCTCGACTGGACGCAAAAAAAAGTGCCAAAAAGAATATGCGGCAAGCCTTTGAAGAGCAAGACACCGTCGCGCGTACTCTCCCCCGCAACGTCTCGTACATTACAGGGTCCACTATCAAAACCTAACACTGTGTTAACATACAGTATCCCAACGGGCAAGGCCCGAGGCGACTGCGAGGGTTCCGCCTGGCGCCCATTTCCGAAATTCACGCTCACAAACCAGATATCTTAAACTAAAACCCGAATGACGACCACAGACTCAGCCCACACAGTGTGCCATCGGGTTCTAACATGTGCGGTATGGACGACAAAAGAAAGCCTGATGGACATACGATATGTGATAGGATTTGAATGCCGACCACCATGCGCCAGTAAGGTTCTCATTGGGGAACTGAGAAAAACGCTAGCCACACGGCATCGGGGAAACGTAAGAAACGTAACATTGGCACCGAACGCGTGGATGCACGCCCCCGCGGTCCGTGGAGGGTGTATTTGTTACATACCACCTGAACCTCCAAGCCCTCCATGGGAAAGGGATAGTTACAATGTATCTGAGTTGAAGCCTAGGTGCAGGCACGAAAAGCAGAGCCAAAAAACAGTGGCCACCATTGCTTCGATCCGAGATCGTCAGAGTTTGGATACCCAAACCACCAACTTGCGCAGTCCGGTCGGTGGGGGCCCATTCTATGCCCTTGTAGCATTCTGGTTTTTAAGCGACCCAGGCTAGGGCAATGTAAAAAAAAGGAGAACGCGATATCAAGTTTCCTGGACTGGGGGGGCTGGTTCAGATAACCCCCGCCCGCACCCCCGTAATTCGGTCTCGGGTTTTGTTGCGTTTGGTTTGAACGTGAGAAGACACCGAAGAGCACAGCCTTTGTCATTAACCAGAGAACTGCTAACCCAAAAATGCGAAAGAGAAAAAAAGAGTTGGCCGCATATCCCGGCGGGCGAGGGGACCTGCTCAGAAGACTGCGCGGCTGTACCGGTGTGTGGAAACCGTCCTTCCGAGTTACGACTTGACCCGAACAT
The DNA here is from genome assembly GCA_027604605.1 of Borealophlyctis nickersoniae. Lineage (NCBI taxonomy): Eukaryota > Fungi > Chytridiomycota > Chytridiomycetes > Rhizophlyctidales > Borealophlyctidaceae > Borealophlyctis > Borealophlyctis nickersoniae. The sequence goes on from JADGKA010000659.1 coordinate 10,492, forward strand.
TCAAACCTAAAGCGCGAATTACGACTCCAACCCAAACATCTTAACTTGAAACCCCGCCCAGCGATGTGCTTGGGTTGTTCCCATATCGTACACGCGAGGCGTGGACGAAAAAAGTTGTCGGTATCAACTTTATTCAGCGTGCTTTGGACCGTGTCACCCCCGCACACCCACCGTTGGTTTATCAGTGCTCCAGTAGATAAGGTTTTCATTGTATAGGGAAATGAATACTATCCCACGCCATTCCGATTGAACCGTAGTCAGCGCCTGCATATTCAAAGCGCATCTCAGGATTGTGGAGATGAATGAAGATTACTGTTGAGTTGGGTGTTGGATACTCACCCACTCTCGGAGCTTTCCTCCTTTTCCGCTAGCCCTTTTTTGTTTCTGTTCCTAAAACTTATAAGTATTTTTGGTCCACGAGAAGAAGCGCTACCAAAAATGCGAAATTAAGGGAAAAAAGTTGGATGATGAGCTGGAGCTGATTGGGACTGAACGGGCGAACGCACGGCAGCAGCCGCAGTCACTGGAGCCAACGCTCGTTCCTCCTGAAAGATCCAACCCCCATGTAGAGAGCATTAGGGGCGGTAGCAACATATCTACGTCAAGATCCGCAGCCATGGAGAAGAGCAAAAAAGAGAATGGCGATTATTGCTTTCTCATAGTTGGGCATTGGATACCCGGAAGGCACTGACTTGCCAGATCATCGGAACTTGGTGTGTTCTGTATTTCTCTCGAAGTGTCAGGCATATATGGTATGGCAAACCAGCATCTGGGCACTTCCATACTAAAACAGGAAAAACAAACGAAGAAAAAAAGAATAACCAACAGCACAAAGTCCTTCAAAGTCGGGCTTTGGATACCCCCAAGGCACCGACCAACTTGCCAGATCACGGCGTGTTGAATAACTTGGTGTAGACTCCTCGCACCGTCAAAGTATATGCTGTATGGGAACACCGACACCGGGCACGTAAACTGACCGCCCCTGCGTTCCACATATTCAAGCGTGCCATACTCTAGATTCGCTGGCAGGGAAAACGGAAGAAAAGATGGCCAACACAACGAAGACGCTGATAGTCCGGCTTTGGATACCCCAAACGCGCCGACTTGTCCGTTTTTCGACTTAATTCCCGCTGTTTTAAAGACCGTGGTGTGGTCTCCGTATTTTCTCTGCTGTAATGGTAGGTATATGCTCTAGTGAAAATGCTAGCATTCGGACACATATGGTAATTGACGCAGACTCCCGCGGTGTTCTGGTCGGTTTCAAGTGTGTTTTGCTCGAACATGCTGCGGGCATATAAGGGAAAAAAAGAGACCAATGCGAAGGTTTTATGTGCTCGGGGTTCTTGTTTGAAAACCCGACCACACCACTACCACCGTAGGATCAATTCCCGTCTTCGTTGCGTCTGCTTTGTAGGTAGGAGACACCAAACAAACGTACAACCGCTCAGGTCTTCGAAAAAATCGGCGGCGGGCAATCGGTAAAGACGTATCATTCGCCCACCTGCTTTGCAAAGGAAATGTATAAAGAAAAGAAAGAATCGCCCAGCAAGCAGGGACCTGACAGACGGCTCGCCTGGGTATCTGGTAGATTTTCATTTTTTTTCCAGTGCTAAGAAAATGCAGCGGGTGGAACTTTCGGCGCTTACGGGCGAAGGAACAAAGAAAAGGAGAAACCGCGCTCCTTTATTTCGCCTGTGCTTTCAAAAGTATTTAAGCATCACCCTCCCCTTTCACAAATGAAAACCTGCTACCAAACGTACTGAAAACGTCAGCCAGACTTGACAAAGGAGGAGATTGGGGTTGAACGGTTGAACGCACGCGCGCAGCCATGGTCTGTGGAGAGACGGATTGGTACATTGGAGTCCTAACACGGGCTGAAATGTCCAGCCCTCCACCGTAATGGAAGCCACAACGGGGTGGTGACAATGTGTCCGTTAAGGCCTAGGGGTAGGCATGAAAAGAACAAAAGAAAAAAATGCGTACTCTGATTCCAAGATGATGAATAGTCGAGGGTTGGATACCCAAACTCCCCGACGTGCGCAGTTCGGTTGGGTGAAGCCCATTCTTTTAACATTTGCATTCTGACCAAGTTCAAGTGAACAGGGCCGGCAAAAAACCCGCCTGATTGTTATCAGACTGGGAGCATGTGGGTAAGATATAGTCCGACCACACCATCGGCTTTCATTTTCGGTTTTCGTAGAAGTCAAGACTTGTTGTCGAAAGACCTCCTGAAACGTCCAACCCCCCCATCGCAAAGCCAAACAACCACCAGGTAGGAACAAATGTATCCGTCAGGTAAGGCCTGCTCGATAAGAATTGGGCAAAAAAAACCATGAGCTACGATCGCAACATTGCTCGAGTCGGGGTGTGGATACCCACGTCACGAGCTTGCGCAGTTGGTGCTGTCTTCCGACCTTTGCATCCAGCCCTCCGTTTTTAAAAAAACAAAAAAATAAAGAAACCTACAACAATGTGGTAACGCCAATCTGCAGCCAACGAAAAAGAGCAAAAAAAACGAAGTGGCCATCATCAGGAGTGAGCCTATTGTCGCGGTTTGGATACCCAAACGCACGCGCAGTTTGGTCGGTTGAAGCCGCGTTCTTTGACCGTTGCATTCTCGTCATGTTCAAGTGGAACAGGCGAGAGCAACGTGAAAAAAAAATGAAGTCAATTTATCAAGATGCACAGGGAGCGTGGTTTTAGGTACCCGACCACACCACCGCAGTTCATTTTCCTCCTGCGACATCCAACGCGCCATTGCAAAGACAACCACAACCGGGTGGAAGCAACATATTTGCAGGGATCAAAACGAGAAAAAAACTGGCTAGCTTGTTTCCCATTTGATGTATCCGGGGTTGGATACCCAAACGCACCAAACTTGCGCAGTTCCGTTGCTGGAAGGCGCATTCTTTAACGTTTGCAGTCCTTCAAGACATAAGAAACCCAAAACAGTGTAGTTATCATTATTTTTACGTTCAGGCGGAGGTGCAGGCCACCTAAAAAAAGGATCAAGTTTGTGAAACAAAAATAACGTGATGGTCGGGGTTTTGGATACCTCGAGTCGACGGAGCTTGCGCGCTGGCAATTCTTTAGTTTATTCTATTCTGGGTAAGTTCAAGTAAGCTGAGGTACTGGAAGACGCCGGGACAACATGGAAAAAAAGAAATGCCTGATTGGCAATATGGTTTGGGAGGATCTGGTCTGGGGTTAGATACCCCGACCGCACCACCGAATATCATTTTCGGGGTGCGGGCACAAACTTGCGCAGTTGGTAGAGTTCTCTGGACGTGTTGCTGTCTGGATACAAGTAAGTCGTAGGTTCTTGAAGAGGCCCGGGGAAACATGAAAAAAGCCTAGGAAATCAATATGCGCACGCCCTGGGAGGGTCCTGGTTAGATACCGGAATGCGCGCACCACGCAAATATCATTTATGGGTTTTGGTCACGAGCTTGTGCAGTTTGTGGAGTTCTGTTGACTTCTGCATTCCGATTGGTTTCAAATGGCCTTACTCAAAACAGGCCAGGGCAGCAGAGGGAAAAAACGCCTGGTCTCAGTATGCCAATGCACTGTGAGGGTCTGGTTTAGATACCCCGACCGCACCACCATTCGCTTTTCGTTTGCCTTCACTTTGTAGGTGAGAAGAAACCAAACAACTGCGGCCACTCTCTTCAGGTCGGTGGAATGATGCGGCCCAGCATGGGTTATGATACGCGGCACACGTTTTCCCTGCAAATTCGCCGTTGGACGGTAAAGATACCAAGATATCAAAAAGCGCGGCGCTGAATGGTCGGGAGTAGAGACTCAACCCAACGAGCCTCGGCGCCATGCATCTGCCGAAACCGTATGGATAACAAAGCGCTCCATGACCCGTTGAACGTCACAGCGAAAACACCAACCATCAACGCCAGTCAGTTTACTTGATCCAGTGGTTCTAGTAGCGAGATGTTCCTCGTAATCCGAATGTGGCTGTTTTCTGTACTTGTCCGCACGGCGACAAAAATCGTGTTTGCTTAGACATATGGATAGATCCAATGTAGGACATTGGGAGTGTTCTACTATAACAGTGTGAACTGGGTATATTTTCGGTTCAACCGCCCGTAAAAAACCGTCTCTTTCCACAGTTTATTGCCAAAACCATCAAGAAAGCGATTTACATTTGCGTCCTTTTTATTAAATGACTGTTGTCCTGTCCACAAATGCGTGACGACCACGGCGTAGACGTACACCTTTTGAGGACAGGTTGGAAGCGCTCAACGCACCCGGCTTGAGTACTGCTGGCCGACTAACAACTTTTTTTTGTGCGGTGCTCTGGAACCTATCTCACACACGTACAAAGGGAAGGGACGGAAATACACAATTTGAAGAGTCCGCGTCGGCGCACACTCAACACGACTGGCTTGGGTAATGATTGGACGACGAACGCCTTACGGCTTTTTGTGCGCAGTGCTTCGTACCCAACCACTTACGAAATACGGCCCAGCATGGGTTGCTCCAAGCATGGTTTGCAAATTTGCCGCGGACGATGAACAAGTTCAGAAAACCTGGCATTGGACAAAGCGCTTGAGGGAGAATCGTGCGAAAGCCAAAATAAATAATAGTCAGCCGGCTCCTTAAGTGAATGTGATGATGCCAGTGGAAGCGGGAGGTTGGATACGTCCCCAAAAAAGAGTGGGCTGCTTCATTGTCGAGGTTTGGTTACCCAAACGCACCAACTTGCGCAGTTGGGCGGAATTCTTTTGACGTTTTGTGTTCTGGTGAATTAAGTAAGGCATAGGTGCTCGCACAGGCTGGGCCAATACAGGAAAAAATGGGTGACCGATTTGGACTGTGAGGGTCCGGTTTAGATAACCCGACCGCACCACCGCAACGTCAGAATATCATGTTTGGGGTTCGGTGCGTTTGCTTTGTAGGTGAGCATACCAACAAGACAGACAAGCCCCCCCTCCGTCCAGGAAAAAACTTCAGCATCGGCGTTACCCCGGCGTTTGGCAAACGGTCTTTGCAAGTTTGACGTGGTTGATTAAGCAATTCAGGGCTGTTTGGTTGTTTCAATTTGAATTTCTGGGTAAGTTGAAGGACGCTGTAGGTCCTTGAAGAGGCCGGGGAAATATTAAAAAGAAACAACCGGGTTGGCAAATCTGGACGGGGGTCTGGTTTATATAACCCGACCGCACCACCGCAATGCTGTGTTCCGTTTTCGTGCGTTTGTTTGTAGGTGAGAAGACACAGGCAACTGGTTGTGCGTTCAAGTGGACCTTACTCGAACAGGCGAGGGAAACATAGCGAAAAAAAACGCCTGATGAACTAATTTGCGCATGCACTGTGAGGGTCTAGTTTTAGATAACCCGACCACCACCGCAATGCTGTGTTCCGTTTCCGTTGCGTTTGGTTTGAAGGTGAGAAGACAACAGACAAGTGGTTGCCTTCGAGTGAACCTTACTCGAACAGGATAGGGCAACAGTAAAAAAAACACCTCATCGCGGACTGTGAGGGTCCGGTTTAGATACCGCGACCACACCACCGCAATACCGTGTTCCATTTTCGTTGCGTTTGGTTTGTCCGTGAGAAGACACTAGACGACTGGTTGCGTTCAAGTGAACCTTACTCGAACAGGTAGGGAGACTTGGAAAAAAAAAGACCTGAACATTATCTTGGACTGTGAGGGTCTAGGTCTAGGTAACCCGACCAGACCACACCAGCATTTGGTTTTGGGTTTGGGTGCGTTACGGTTTGAGGTGAGAACATACCAAAAGAGCACAAGCAACCCCCTTTAGCCC